>VYZT01025839.1:50380-62209 GCA_013400735.1 Pomatostomus ruficeps
GGGCTCAGCAGGGACAGGGACAGGGACAGGGACCGGGCTCAGCAGGGACACAGACGGGGCTCACAGCAGCCCCAAGGGCTCAGCTCCCAGTGCCAGCTGCAAGCAAGGGAGATCATTTCAGAAAAACTCCACGGAACCCCTGACAGCTACACCAAGTCACAAGAGACAGCGCATACCAACCCTGTAAAAACCACCACAAAATTCAATATAGCTATCACCTCAAACCAGTAAGTTAACAGAGGTTTTTAGGTACCAATCAGTGCCTTTATCTTTGGTCTAAGCTCAGCTCTCAAGTCAGGTAGCAAAGAACTCAGCTGATTTCAGCTGGACTGTGTCAATAGCCTCAGCAATTTCAGTGGAAACTGAAAACATCGGGATCCCTCCTGTCTGAGCAGAGCCATCCTGTATCTTACAAGAGAAAAAGGTTTTAAAATGATCTTATTGGCAGATTCTCCTTGTAGCTGTGGGCTGGGAAGCCCTGGTGGAGGCAGAGGCCTGGAAGGAGCAGCAGGCAGAGATGGTTCCCCTGGAATGGGATAACCCCGCAGGAGGCAGAGCCAGGAGCAGCCTGTGCTGCCAGGGATGGACGGGGAGCAGCTCCCCTCGGAGCAGCCGGGCCTGCCAGGACACCGGGGACCTGCCTGCCGGCCATAAAGCTGTCTCTCAGGAATACAAAGCTGTTTCTCAAGAACACAAAGCTGTTTTTCAGGAATACTCCCTGCTCTACTTTCCAGCAGTGCAGAGCTGATCCGCAGGCGGGTCAGAGGACAGGAATTGTCTCTCACATGGAAGGAGCAGCCTGTGCTCCGTGAGTCAGCTCCTAAAGGCCGTCTCACATGGAACTGAGCTGTTCACATGGCAATGATTGGCCTAATGAGCATGTGACCTGTAATTAAATGCAAAAACTATTAACTGTTGGCACATCAGCAAAGTACCTGGAAACCCCAAATGGTCCGCACACTTTCTCATTGCTTCTGCATTTAATTACACAGAAGGAACGTGGTTAATTAAAGGTCACTGTGGTAGCAGTTTCAGCTCCATGACTTCAGCACAGACACTTCAGCCCTCAAGGACTTAAAGCACATCCCAGATTAGCAACAGGGATACAGTGTCAGTGCTAACAGGTTAATGAGCCCGCAGAAGTAATGAGTAAACAAGAACTGAAGGGGACCTTAGGAGGTTTCAGGTATCTGAGCCGTTTCTGTGCTATCGCATCCTTTTGCTGCCGTGTTTGTGCTCAGCAGTTGATGTAGTTGTGATCTTTTTGGATCTTTCATGCAGCAAAGTGTCTCTCAGGTTCTGCATGGTTCTGTTTTCCTCTCCAAGCCTGTAACTGGTGGCAGAAATTCACCTGCAGCGTTTGCCAGTCGGTCACAGCTCAGAAGGGACCTCCTTTCTGCAGTGACAGAACAGGGCTGCTCACGACCACTTGTACTCTGCCTTAACACAACTCTGACAGTCAGGGGATGGCCCTTGCTCCAGCTGTGGGGCCTGGCAGAGGCTGTGTGACAAAGCTAAATTGTTTCGTGTTTACCTCCTTCTGAAAGGCCTTAAGAAGTCAAGTGGCTGCCGTGAAAACACAGGCTAGAACACGAGAACTGTCATCAGTGGTGTGGGCTACCCCTCACCTCTTTGTACGCCCCGGTGCACTCGTAGTAGTCCCGGGAAGGCAGGCCCAGCGCAGGCTGATCGATCTGCGAATCAAACAGAAATGGAGATGTGCTCGGGGGATGGCAGAGCATTGCTGTTCTTTTGGTGACTACAGCTGCTGCTGCTCCTCTGGCCAAATTATCTTCTGGCCACAGGGGCCCTCCTCCCTCATCCTGCTGCCCACCTTTAATTCTTTTCATTCTCCTGAGACTTTTTTATTTACTTTTCAGTCTTTTTTTCCCCTGTTGCTGAACACTGCAAGCCACTGGTAGCCAGTGTGAGAACAGGTGAAATACAGATGGGAAACCAGCCCAGAGACAAGGCCAGGCAGCTCCTGCACCTCTGAAATTCCTGCCTGGAGAGCGCACGGATCCAGCCACCCACTGACAGGAGGGACTGGCCCTTTGCTCCTGCACCTCTGAGATTCCTGCCTGGTCTGAATGTTCAGGTTTCAGACATGACCTTTCTGTCTCTGTCACTCCCATCTCAGTGACAGTAACAGTGCCTGAGGGCACAGAACAGAGGTGTCAGCTTGGAGAACAGACAGGGCTCTGTGAAACCCAAATTTCTGCTGAAAACTGCATTAATTCACAAATTCAGCTACAAAGTACTTGGGTCAAATTCACATTGCTGATGTTCCTCCTTGTTAACATTTGTGTCTGTGCTCCCAGTTATTTATTTGCTGCATTTCCATGATGGACACGGCCGTGGCAGCCGGGCACTTACGTGGATGATGTGTGCTGAGGAATTCTTATCGTCCGTGCCAACAAAAAAGTTAATAAGGACCTTTTTTCCATATCTGGAGTTGAGCTGTGCAATAGCTGCCTCAGCTGTCCAAGCAGCACCTAAGCAAATGAAAGGTATAGTCAGTCTCTGTTTCTGGGAAGCAATAAATGAAATAATTTAGGTATTTTAACTAAAAGGAAATAAGCACGGGTTATCTTACCGTAGGAAGCTTCCCAGTTAGTTGTTGCCACAGGCCACTCAGACACACTTGGCAATAAACTAAGTAAAGGCCTTCCACCTCTGCTATCAATGGCAGCTTTTGGAAAAAATAAAACGAGTTACCATGACATTTTAAACCCCACAAATGTTATATATTATAATGAGTTCAGAACAGTGAAGCTGAGAACTGTTTTCCCCATCAGCACAGCAGCAGTTTGCTCTGATGTATGACTGTGCTTTAACATTTAGTATAAAAATGTTCCAGTCACAAACAGCATTTGCAGATCCTTGAGACCATGGCACTGAAGAACTACTGTCTTTTATTTTTCTCTCTGCAGATAGCCTGAAATAATAGTTTTGAAAAGTATTCCTAGTATTACAGAAACTATAAAAACATGATTTAGGAAGCACTGCAAACAGTTTCACTGCTCTTTGTTCCAGTGGCAGAGCCTGGTGTGCCAGGTGGCTTTCACCTCATCCCTGGTAAATCCTACAAAAGAAGTTAACTCCTGTTTGACCGAAAGGATTTGAGTTTGTGTGTCTGCAGCAAATCAGTAACCGAAGAGTCACCCACAATACCCAAGGTGCTAAAGCAGGAGGGGCAATTCCCGTTTTACTGCTGACATTCTCACTGGGCTCTGTAGGACAGGGACATTCTGGATTTCCCAAAGGGGAGCTGGGAAGTGACACCCAGACAGGACACGAGGGTACCCGAGTGAGGCGTGCCCAACACTTACTCTCATTTATGCAGGACCTGTACAGAGTTTTTGCCTTCTGTACTGCAGGAATGTCGTTGGTGCCGGGGGTGCCCAGGACATCTGAAACACACAGCGAGCAGTGGTCACTCCTGCCCTGCCCTGCCCTGAACCAAACACAAAACCCTGAAATATCTGCCAGTATTTTAANCGGTCACTCCTGCCCTGCAGTTCGGGGCAGATTTGCCCTGAACCAAACACAAAAATCTGAAATATCTGCCAGTATTTTAAGCTTTGCTAGAAAACCACAACTTCTTAGGATAACAAGCAAGGCAAAGGAGAAACTTTATTTAGTCCCCAAACTGCACTGACCTTTTAAAACCACCTCTAGTTCGTCTCTCAAAATGTCAAAGTTGCTGTAGCGGGAGCTGGTCTCGGGGATGACGTTCCTGCGCAGCCACCCGCCGCAGGCGTACTGGTAGAAGTCCTGGCAGGGCCGGGCGCTGGGGTCCATGTTCTCCAGGATGCGCGCGGCTGCACGGACACACGGACACAGAGAGGCTTTACACACTCACAGCAACAGCAAAGGCACAAATACATTCAGTTTAAAAGGCTCAAGCTTCCTTGGATGTTCTAGACCAAAGTTCCCATCAGTGAACAAGGAATTCCTGTTCCCGTGCTGCCCACAGCTCCCAGGCTGGCTGTGTTCACTGACAGACGCTCCTGCTCCCCGTGAGTGCTCACTCAGCTCTAAATAGAATTTAGGGTGTTCCATTTACCCCTCACTTACCCTCCTTTGTACTGAAAGGTGGTGAAAAGAGACATTAAAAGCACAGGGCACAGCAGAGGTGAGGCATCCACTGGAATGTAATTTTGGTAATTAAGTGTGATTTAGGCTCAACTGAACCCAGTGTTTCAATCAAATACTGACTTTGTTGGACCATTTCAGCTCTTGTCAGGAAAGGTTTTTCTATTAATGCTTTCCCGAAGCTACACTCAGTTTCAGACCTGCTCCACGTTTTCCTCCAGAACTGACTGCCTCTCGCTGTCCCTTTGACCCTCTGGAGGTGGCTTGTCCCAGACTGGCCGGTCACTGACCGACCGTGACAGGGAAACTCCAGTGAAATCCAATTCCCTGATGGCATTTCCCAGCTGCTGTCCATAAACCCTCCGGGATTCTTCCTACACACCTATTCCTCTTCCACCCAGGCTGCTTCTACCCCCAGAATGCCAGCACAGAGTCTCTCAGAAAGCAGAGATCTTAGGGGTCAGGCAAGAGCCTAGGGATACCTCTGAATTTCCCAGGACACTGAATATTCTTCCCATTTTTCTGACATTATTTTTAGTAAATTATGAGGCTTGTGATTTCAAGCGTTCATTCCTCCACATGGGCAAGTCAAATATTTATAGTTATTTTTCCAGTCCTTTCAATATTTTCCATGTCTCCTGTGCTGGTGGAAATGCACAGACAGTCTGGGGTGTTAGTGTTGATTTTCCTGCCCCCGTTTCTCAGCTGGCTTAGGAGTGTTACATTCTAGGCCAACATCTGATGGTTTTGCAATGTTCCAGTGCCTGCAGGATGGAAAAAGCTGTGGGCAGGTGCATTTTCAGCCTTGGGCTGCTTCAGGAGCATCAAACCCACAGTGGAAATGGGTGCAAAGCCTCGTAGCTGGTGGTTTCCCTGCTGGAGTCAGTGAGTTCTGTTTGGAGGGGTACAGGATCTTGCCAACAGCCACAGATTGGGAAATTCAGTCATGTTTTTACAAACTATGACATTTGCTGCAGCGTTCCCAGGTGCTGGGGGATTGTGGAAGCTCTGCAACTGGTTCTGTCTTTCTTGCCCTGTTTCATTTAGGGGAAGGGGAGGGTTTTCAAAGCTGCAGTTTATTCCTGGCATAACTCCACCTATTTGCTGTGAAAGAGGAAAGTTGAAATTATTCCTGACATCTCCTGTGTTAAGGGAATCCCTCTGAGTCTCTGCCAGGCTGGGGCAGCCTCTGAAGGGCACCGCTGTCCCCTGATTACCCTGGCACGGGTCAGTCCAGCAGCACAGAGTGTCCCAGCCAGGAGGGACAGCCCGGCTGGCTCATCCACAGCCCTGCCAAGCAGGACAGAAACACCTCCTGACACCAGGAAAAGGTGGCCCTTTTCCACTCTCTTGGCACTTTGGGGAAAACCTCACAACAAAACCCAGGAGAAATCCACGTCTTGCTAAAACCTGAGAAACCCCTGAGAGTCTAACACCAGACCTGGGTGATCTCTGTGCCTGCTCGTGTCCCACAGCAATGATCACCCCTCAAACTGCCTGCTCCGAGCTCCAGCCAACATCAGCCAACCAGCTCCTATCAGAGCCTGGAGCTGAAATGCTGCAAAGGCACCAGAGAGAGCTCAGGGCTGGAGCTGAGGTCTGTCACTCGGGGCTGGAGCTGAGGTCTGTCAGTGCTGGAGCTGAGGTCTGTCACTCAGTGCTGGAGCTGAGGTCTGTCAGTCAGGGCTGGGGCTGAGGTCTGTCACTCGGGGCTGGAGCTGTGGTCTGTCACTCAGGGCTGGAGCTGAGGTCTGTCACTCGGGGCTGGAGCTGTGGTCTGTCACTCGGGGCTGGAGCTGAGGTCTGTCACTCAGGGCTGGAGCTGAGGTCTGTCACTCAGGGCTGGAGCTGTGGTCTGTCACTCAGGGCTGGAGCTGAGGTCTGTCACTCAGGGCTGGAGCTGAGGTCTGTCACTCGGGGCTGGAGCTGTGGTCTGTCAGTCAGTGCTGGAGCTGAGGTGTGTCACTCAGGGCTGGTGTGGAACACCTCCACTGAGTATGGGCATGCAGAACACTCCTCAGGAGTGCTGTTCGCACACCTGAGCCCCGAGATAACCACGCATTATTTGGCCAATACCACAGATACAGTACAATCAAGGAACTGTGATTATGTTATGAATATTTTGCTATTTTATCTCTAATCCAGGTGATTTATACCTGTACAAATACAGGTGACACACGTGGATCTTTCATTAGCGCTCAGGGTTGCTCTGACAAACCAGTGCCTGGCCTTGTTCCTGCTCTCCCGTGTTTGCTCAGGTCCTGCCTGCCACCGAGGATGCGGAGCTCCCTATCAATTACCTGTAATGATTAATCTTCCTGTAGTGCTCCTGATTGTCACTTGTTGCTTTAATAGCTTACAAATAAAGTAATATAAACTGGCAGTGACCTGGGGAGGATTCAGGAGCGACTCAATGTGCTTACCTAGGGAAGGGACAGAGATCAAAATCCCCTGTTCCACCAGGCCGTGCTGCCTGAGCTCAGGGGGGTGAGCAGAGTGTGTCAGCCTATCCAAAAATGCTCAAATGTAGAAATTTCATGGTATCTTCCTGTGCCACACTGCAGTGGCTCTCACAGAGCCATGGATAACACTGCCATGCAGTCACTGCTGTTCTACCCTGGCTACAACCAATGCCTTCTCATTGCATTTTCTCTTCTTTATTTATTCATTATTTATTTTACTATATGTTTTTTCCTTCTGGTCATTTATTTGCAACTCTTCTCTCCAATAAACAACCAGTTCTGTCAGCATCTTCACTTTACCCCTTTCCAGTGATTAACTGCTGTTAAAGCTTTTAACAGAGGCATAAAAGAGCAAAATTGTTCTGTTTAATTAATTTAGGCACTTCTTGCTACATTGTGCCTCATTTCTCTAAACTTTTAGTGCTTTTCCTTTTGGAGTTCGTTCATAATCACAAAGTGTCTGAACTCCCTTTTAGCAATGTGTGTTTAGCTGAAAACTAGCATCATCAGAGATTAAAAACAATCCAGTAAAGAATTAATTGGATCATTTTCCAAAGCACAGCACGAGCTTCCATGGTGGGAGGAGAGCACCTTGGAAGTGGCGTGAAGGGGCAGTGGTGGCAGCTGGAATGAACCGTTTTTGGGCCGTGCTGATGCTGGGATGCAGCTCCTGGGAGCAGGGGCTGCCTCGGGGCTGTCCCAGGGTGACAGAGAAGATAACCCAGGGGTGCTCGTGGGCTCCTCGTGGGAGGGCACCGAGGCTGAGGGGCAGGAGAGGAGTTTGCTCGGTGAGCTCAGGTCACAGGGGACGCTGGGCAAGGGCCGTGGCCTGAGCTCCTCCTTCGGTCCCTTGGCACCCTCGGTGACCGGGCCACCGCCTGCTGGACTCTGGCCAGGTTACCCTGCAGGGCTGTGGGCAAAGGAGGGAAGCGGCATGAACTGCGCTGGAGGGGACAACAGAAAGGCCAAGGGGACCAGGGCTGAGGGCAGAGGGAGGGCAGGGACAAGGAGGGTGCAGAGTGTGGGGCTCAGCCCTGCCCTGCTGCACTCACTGCGGCGGAGTGCCCTTTCCAAGGGAGCTCGGACCGGGATGGAAACAAAGAACTCGGATGTGCCTGCTCCTGAAGGATGAAGCAGCCTGCCAGACTGCAACACCCGGAATCTTTTGGACATGGAGGACGACTTTGTGAGATTGACAACATCACAGCACAAGATTTTCCTTTTGCAGAAGAACTATGCTAAGAAAATCACGTGGGGTAGCAGATCCCACGCTTCCATGGGCCATATTGTCTGCAGTTAGATGGGAGCAGTCCGTGGCAGTAATTTTGTTTAAAAACACGTAAATTAATTTAAAATGTATATATTTTCATTCTTACCTGATTTGATACAGTCTGGCGTCTTGCAAACCCCGTCTGAAAGAGAACACAATCATATTCTTATTTCTTTACTCAAGGTCAATATAAGAAGCCCTACTGTAAATGTTTTCATTGACAGTCAATTTAATTGCAGTGTACAGTAAGGCAAATATGAATGGACACCTTACACTCAGTGAGGGAATATTTATAGGATCAGGCTCTAAAAATACCATCATCTGCATCCCTTTAGGGTCACTCAGTGCCAGTCACTCATCACGTGGAATTTTTGTAGTCATCAGAGGAAAATGTCCTATCAATTGCAGGTGGGCAAAATACCATTTTTATAACAAAGAAGAAATTTAGAGAAAAATGGCACAAGGGCTGGAGAGAATGGCAAAGTCAGTTTGAATTTAGCAACACTTTACAATGGCAAAAGGATTTTCAAGGAATCATATGGTAATTTTGAGACATTCACTCTGAAGGCTTCTGAACAAAATACAGGATTCAGAAACATGCAAATATTTCAAGACTTTAGAAATAAAACTTTTTTTTCCCCTAATGGCATTTTTCTGTCCCATAATTGAACTACACTTCAATAAAGAGCTTAACCAAAACTATTAAGTACTTGAAAATTAAACAAAGCACATAATTCCCAATATAAGGAAACATTCTAGTTTGACCCTAGATGGAAATTTTAGCTTCTTTGTATTATCTTTTTCAAAAATTATTGAGGTATTTACCCCTGAATGAAATTGTTTTGCTCTGGCTGCTGAAGCACAAAACCTCTCAGAATGACCACACTCGCTGAGAGTCCTTGCCGCAAAATGGGAAAAGGGAAACGAGGATTTTTGTACTTCTACAGGCACACAAAGGAAGCTCTGGAGTTTGGTTTTCTCCAGCAGTGCTGTAATTTGATGGGATTTTTGCTTACTGGAGCATTAATTACAACCAGAAATACTCCAAAGTCAGAACAAGCAGATGGTTTGTGTTTACCACAACTCCGCAAGAACAAACGAACGTACGGAGTCCCGGCTGGCGAGAGGGAGCTCGGAGCTTTTCCAGGAGCAGACGTGAGGAGGCAGCTCTCCATCCCAGCCTCCATCCCAGCCTCCATCCCAGCCCCCATCCCAGCCCTCTCTATCCCCATCCCCGTGTCCCCAGCTCCCGCGGTCCCCGCACTCACCGTCGTAGGTGGCATACAGGGCGATCATGGTGACAGCCACCACGGCCAGCAGCGCGGCCACCACGGCCAGCCCGATCTCCAGGCCGCTCCATCCCAGCCTCTTCTTTGGCTTCGGGGTGTTCATCTCAGTGATGTCCATCTGGCTTTCCGACTTGCCCATAACCCAGCGTCTGCAGGGAAACGGGGAATTCTCTGAGCCCGTGCCCTGGGTCACAGCCTGGGGACGGCTCCTGCTGCGGTCACTGAGGTGTTCTCTAGGTGAGATCCCAGTTATTTGTAATTTTATTGGGCTGCCAGTCAGGAAGTGAAGAATCTGCCCTGTGCACACTCACACGCTCTCACAGTCACACTCACGTACCACACGCTCCGTGTCATGGACGGGGAGCAGAGCAGCGGAGTTCCTGCCCGTGGAGGAGCTTCCCTCACGCCCCACAGCGAAGGAAGGCCAGCAAGCCAAGACCTATTTTTAAAATGTCCCCGTGGGGTTTAATCTTGTGCGAAGGTACAGGAGTTCACAAGCAGTAAAAAGCAAGTCTCTCTGCCTGAATAAAAATTAACTTAACCTGCCAATTACTTATCTAATGCCAAAGGTCAAAATATGCCATTGTGCTTCGCTGTCATTTCTAAAATATTATGTAAGCAGTTCTTCACTACGGCTTTGCAGCTGGCTCTAAAAATAGAAAAACAAATCGGGCTCTGCTGGGAGCCTGTCAGATTCACACTGAAGACAGGGAGCCTTCACAGTAATTTTTAAAGAGCTCCGAGCAGCGCTGTCTTTGGGGGCTGGAGCCCTGGGAAGCGGGAGTCACGCAAAGCCTGGCAGCGAGCTCAGGCTGCCTCGTGCAGCTCCCGCAGCCGCTCTGGAGAGTCTTTCTGCTGCTCTTCACAGGTAACTGGGCCACCTTCTCACTGCTGCTGGGGGCGGCTCTGTGCTCCCATTGTTGGAAAATACACCGAGTTTAAAAGGTTTTTATTTCCTAACTTCAGTCAGTGCTCACAGAATCACAGAATGAACCGGGCGGGGGCCTGGTGAGCTCAGCATCTCGCCAGGCTGGGAGCAGCACAGGAGAGACACAGAGATAAAAACCATCAGGAGCCACTGACGAACCAGCAGCACAAAACAACACCTCTGACACAGTGGGAGCCACCTGTGCTGGGAAGGACTGATAAGAGAACCGAGCAATCAAGACCTAATTAGCATCAGAAGCAAACAGATCTGTAACAAATATGAACCCAAATACTCAGAACTCCGTAACTTGGAACCAATAGACACGGAACCAATGGATCTCTGTGGGGTTTGACTGTATGAAGTTTGGGAAAAATTGGGTAAAATCCCTGTGCCATGGAATGATTTTCTCTGCACAGCCGGGCTGTGTGTGGATGAAATGATTCCTGTGGCACATCCTGGCCAGGAATAAAGTAATGCCTTGATTCTCTAACACCATCACCACTGCTTTCACGTGCCCCATGAGCTGCTGTTTTTCTCTGAAGAACAGGATTTTTGGTCAAATGAGCCAGTGCTTTCTGAGGCACAGGACTGAAATCCCACTGAACCGTGCAAAGGAGTGAGAAATCTGCCCTTCATTAACTATGAGCTAGAAGTTCGTAGATAATAAAAAAAACAAATTAACCGTTATCCCCTTCTCACTTCCAGTCACATTAAGCAGGAAAAAAGTGTTATTTATGTGGACTAAATAGTGCCCAGTCCCCAGAATGCTCGGAGCACTTGGAGCCTCGCTGAAGCAATGATGCTTATCTCCCGACTCTGGCGGTGACTTTGAGCGCTGAAAACACAGTTCAGTAGGGCGGCAGGAAACACTGCACCTTTCATGTGCAAATATGTTCTTTGCAGTCAGCTAAGTTTTTCCGAGCGAGCTGATCTCTGTGTTCCTGCAGGAGCGCTCCTCGTGTCTAAAGGCATCTGACTAATTTTTATTTCTGGTTATTGAGAGAGCTGAGCCCGTCTGCATTGCCGACCACCAGGTAGAAGCTGCTTCATGTGCTGCTCCAAGCGCGGCGAAACTGCAGGAATGATTGAGGCAGACACAAGCCTCGGGATTGTGGTTTTCTCACACTTCTCCTGGCGCTTATGTGATGCCCTGTGCTCTGCCAAGCGAAGCTTAGACACCACAGAGAGCTGGAGATGTTTCCACCGATCCTGGTCTAGATGGCACGGGGATTAATTAATGCAATGGCTTCTGGTTTTGGGATGGGTTTGTCAAAATCCGTTTGTGGCTGACTTGGTTCCCACCGTCGCCTCCACAGAAAATGCAGCGCGTCACGGGGATACTTTACTGTTTTTTCATTAACTTGAGCAGCCTGTCCCGTGCCGGCCGGGCAGCGCCCTGGGGCATCTCCGGGCAGTGCCGCGGGGCATCGCCGGGCAGCCTTCGGGAGCGGCGCCTCCTCTGCCGCACGGAGCCGGCACAGCCCCGGAGCCGGGAATAGCCCGGTATATCCCGGCACAGCCCGGTATAGCTCGGCACAGCCCCGGAACCGGGTATAGACCCGGAGCGCGGTATAGCCCGGAGCCGGGTATATCCCGGCACAGCCCCGTATAGCCCGGAGCCCGGGATAGCCCGGCACAGCCCGGCACAGCCCCGGAGCGGAGCGCAGCCCCGGAGCCCTGCACAGCCCCGGAGCCCGGCACAGCCCCGGAGCGGAGCGCAGCCCCGGAGCCCAGCACAGCCCCGGAGCGGAGAGCAGCCCCGGAGCCCGGCACAGCCCCGCC
>VYZT01025839.1:62877-76249 GCA_013400735.1 Pomatostomus ruficeps
CGGCTGCGGCTCGGTGCCGCTTCCATGCACCCTCCTCGCCTTTGTCAAATTAACGCAGTCACAGACGCTCTGCAGGATCGTACATCCTCCTTCACCGAGCGATTCTCCTCGGGAGGGAGAGAGCTGTGACTTCTTGCACGGAGAGGCAGCTCTGAGCTCTGTCAGAAGATTTCTCAGACAACTGAGTATCAAAAGATGTTTGTTTCTTTCTTACAAAGTTTCATTTTAATTCGGTTTAATTTTTACTGAGAGTCGGACCAACATCCACAGCAGCGAGACGAGTTGCCCTCATTCCTCTCACTCAAACCAGACACCGCACTCCCTTCTGCTGCCTCCCTTCAGAGGTTTATTACTTCTGAGGCAGACATGGCAGGAATCTCTGAAATCTTTATTAGCACACTAAAATGTCTGCGGCTTGAGAGGGGTAACTTCCCCCTGCCAAGAAAGGTGGAAACGGAATCCTCACTTCTTTATGGGGCTGCTCAGTGAGTGATCCGCAGGGCAGATGCCGTGAAGAGGGGAAGATGATAACTAAAATAAAAATGAAGCACTTTTGCAAAATGAACCTCTGAAGAAGGAGGTTTTATTCACCAGAAAAACAACAGAAGTATCAAAAATGGGCAAGAAAAAATTTTCAAAGAGTCTTGAGAACAAAAATACTGCATTTTCTTACAGAGAGGAGTGGGGGAAATGCTGATTATATATTTTCCAGGACCAGTGTTTGAATTATGATAAATACCTCACTTTCCCCCTTCCCTGCAGTAATCCTTACAGAGTTTCAATCCAACTCCTGGGACAAGCCATGTGCTCCTGCAGGTCGCTTCTGCCATTCATTACCTGCTGCCTTAAACAAAAGCAAATTTCACCGAGCAATGTAAGAACAGCGGAAGCATTAAAAATACATGTGATTTGTAACCAGCTGTCTGTGGCACAGCCCTCGCTGCAACAAGGGCGGAGCAGGGTGATGTGCGAACAGACTGAACTCACATGGCAAGAAAAGGACTCGTTTCAAAAATTTTAGGTGAACAAAAAAAGTAGAACTGCCTAGTTCACCACGAAGAGTGAGAAAAGGAATAAGCTCGTCCGGCAGTCTGTAAATAGCCCAAGGAGGACAAACGTACCTGGCAGGCGGTGAGAGAGTTTCCACTCTTGCAGAGCCTCGTGCTTGGAAAGAGCGCGCAGCCGCTGCTGACACGGGCCGGGAGAGCTGTGATGGGTGAGCCAGGCACCGAGATCCCTGTCCGGGCCCTTCTCAGGGACAATCCCGGCAAGGGCGATATCCTGTAGAGAATAACCTGATCGGTGCTCCTGGGGCAGCCGGTGATATCCTGTGAAGAATAACCTGATGGGTGCTCCTGGGGCAGTCGGTGATATCCCGTAAAGAATAACCTGATGGGTGCTCCTGGGGCAGTCGGTGATATCCTGTGAAGAATAACCTGATCGGTGCTCCTGGGGCAGTCGGTGATATCCTGTAAAGAATAACCTGATCGGTGCTCCTGGGGCAGTCGGTGATATCCCGTAAAGAATAACCTGATGGGTGCTCCTGGGGCAGTCGGTGATATCCTGTAGAGAATAACGTTATCAGAGCTCCTGGGGACAGAGAAGCGAGCTTTGCGGGGGGAGGCAATGGTGAGGCGGGGGTCTCTTCTTCCCCCGATAACGAGGGATAGGACAAGAGGAAACGGCCTCAGCTTCTGCCAGGAGAGGTTCAATTCGGATATCAGGGGAAGTTTCTTCACCCAAAGGGCTCTCCAGGCCCGGCACAGCTGCCCAGGGCACTGCTGGAGTGCCCATCCCTGGGGGGATTTAAAAGCCCTGCGGATGTGGCACATGGGGACGTGGTCACTGGTGGCCCCGGCAGTGCTGGGGGACTCGATGGGCTCAGAGGGCTTTGCCAACCCTCTCATTTCAGGGATGGCAGATCCACAGCTTCGTTCTGCTCAGTGCCCCACAGATTCCCGAGGGCAAACCACCAGTGCCAGGGTGAAGCAAGGGGCAGGAGCAGCTCAACGCCGGTATCGATTCCGGTTAAACACTCGGTGTTTGTTCCCTCTTACTCACCTTCCCCTGCTGGGGCCGTGATTTCACCAAGATAAGAAGCGAAAAGGCAAACCAACAGCAGAAAGTTCACCCCACAACTGAAGGAAACAATGGAGCCCTGCATTTAGAGATAAGAGTAGATAGTTTGTCCTTAGCACCTTGCCGAGGTGCGACCTCAGCGATCTCACCGCTGCAGTGAGGAGGAGCAGGAGGAAAAGCCTGCAGCTCCATCCCTCAGGGACGGGTTTGGAGGGGTCTGGAGGAGCAGGAAGAGCCTGCAGCTCCATCCTTCAGGGACCGGTTTGGAGGGGTCTGGCACTGCTGCTCACAACGGGCTGCTCTGGACTCCTGATGGATGGACAACCACCAGGTTGAAGCAAATTTACAGTAAATTTATAGAACCAAATAACACCCAACATACAGTTTAGAGCCAGAAAATGGAGAAAGGGAGTTGAATGGAAGAGCACAGTGTTGTTAAATCCGTGTCCTTGAAAAACAAAGATTTCTGCTCCCTGCCAACTTGAGAGGCGATAACAACACTTCCAGTCCTATCCCTTAGAAATCTGGCCAGGGAAGGAAGCTGCTCCAAAACCTGTGCCCACGAGCAGTTCAGAACAACGCACACAAATGGATTCCCCGCGCAGCCGTCAGGAGAACAAACTGCACCCCCATTGCTCAGCTGGAATTCCTCGTGGAGTGCAGAAAAGCCGATGACCCATTCAATGTTGTGTCCTCCTGCTGGTCCAAACCACCACAGCAAGCCCTCATTCCCGATGTGACCTCTGGGTGACGTTTGGGACATTAGGACTCATTTACACAACTGTGAAACAGCGTTATTGACACTTGTATTCATTTCCTTTTGGAAAAGCTCCCTTTTCAAAGCAGCAAAGCCGGGGTTCAAGGAACAAACGACGTGGATGCTGCTTGTGTGGGTCTGACTGCGCCCTCAATCCTGCTGATCCTCTGTGGGTCTGACTGCCCCCTCAATCGCTGATCCTGTGTGGGTCTGACTGCGCCCTCAGTCCTGCTGATCCTGTGTGGGTCTGACTGCGCCCTCAATCCTGCTGATCCTCTGTGGGTCTGACTGCCCCCTCAGTCCTGCTGATCCTGTGTGGGTCTGACTGCCCCCTCAGTCCTGCTGATCCTGTGTGGGTCTGACCGCCCCCTCAATCCTGCTGATCCTCTGTGGGTCTGACTGCCCCCTCAGTCCTGCTGATCCTGTGTGGGTCTGACTGCCCCCTCAGTCCTGCTGATCCCCTCCCCATCGTGTCCTGTGCCACAGGGGAGGGAAATGGGGAACCTGCTGCCTTCCCTCCTCGGCCGTGCGTGTGCAGTGCAGTCGGACTGTGAGAACTGAGGTGGTGGAGTCTCACCACACTGAGAATTTCCTCATTTGGTTCTGGTTTTGTTTCTCAGTAGGTCTGTAATGAATCCAAGCCTGAGTAATTTCTCATTCAGGAAAGCAAACAGTCGAGGTCTCAAAATATTTGTTTCAGTGCCTAAATTATTCAGGTCTAATTGTATTGTATTACAAAGCTTTGTCTTTGTTAGGCGACAGGCTTTGCAGTGCAACTGATCTGCAGGTGTTTGCAAGCCTGATAAAACCCTTGGCTGAAAAGGCTGAAAAGCTGCCTATTTTTTTTTCTTTTTGGCTGTTTTTGAGCTTGTCTAAGAGCCACACACATTGCTGCAGTTAGCTCTGGCTAACAGGCGCTCTGGATCCCGAATCTCTGCAGCCCGACCAGGAACCATCGTGTTAATGTTTCTGGGACAATAGCGGGGGATTCTGTGGAAGAAGCAGATAAAATCTGGTGATGTAGAAGTGCTGGTGCCATACGCAGATGGCGTGAAAACTGACAATGGTGTAAGCACAGAAGAAAAAGAGAAGAGAGAATCGAGATGCGTTAACCACAGGTTTCCCGTGCGGTGCAAATACCGCTGTGAAGGCTTGGTCACACTGTTCTGGGTAACTTGAAAACCACGGCTTTGGGAAAAGAAAGAGCACAAGCACAGAGAGGCCAGCAAAAGCTGGAGCAGGAGCTGCTGGGAACATGCGAAATCCAAGGAGTCAACACCCACTGTGTTTGTAAGCAGCTGTCTGCGCTGGGGCCCTGTGACACGGGAGAGCCACAGCACAGGGTCCAGAGCACGGGAATCCAAAGCTCTGGGATTCCAAAACTTTCCACCGGGGTGCCTGGGCTGGGGCTGGGGGCTGGGATGGGCTGGACCCCGCAGCCACACAGGGGGTGCTGGACCTCTCGGGGATGCTGCACCCTCGCAGTGCCCTGTGCTGGAGGGCCCTGCAGGGACCAGGTGCTGCTGAGTGGGCTCATCCCAGCACAGCTGTGGGGCTCCTGTGGGGCTCTGGGTGAGGCAGGAGGAGCCCCAGGAGCCCTCAGCAGCGCTGGTGCTGCCCCAGCGTGACCGCCAGCCCTGCTGCTCCAGCTCTGGGCTCTGCTGCCATCGTGGTTCACGGCCAAATGCAGGTATTTCTCTTTGGGAAGCGTTTGCTGGTGCTACCACCTCAAAAGCCTAAACTTCGTGTTTTGTTGGTGTCATCACCACCTTTATGGCTCTCAGGCCTTGTGTCCAGCACTGCCCTGTGTCCAGCACTGCCCAGGAGCCTCATGGCTGGGCCGGGAGCGCTGTGCCAGGGAGGGGCTGTGCCAGGGAGGGGCTGGCGTGGGGGCACTCGGATGATCCTGTGGGATGTGTTTGGAGCTGCTTTGGCACAGGGTGGGCTGTGCCAGGGAGGGGCTGGTGTGGAGGCTCTTGGATGACCCTGCGGGATGTGTTTGGAGCTGCTTTGGCACAGGGTGGGCTGTGCCAGGGAGGGGCTGGTGTGGAGGCTCTTGGATGATCCTGCGGGATGTGTTTGGAGCTGCTTTGGCACAGGGTGGGCTGTGCCAGGGAGGGGCTGGCGTGGGGGCACTCGGATGATCCTGTGGGATGTGTTTGGAGCTGCTTTGGCCAGGGAGGGGCTGTGCCAGGGAGGGGCTGGTGTGGAGGCTCTTGGATGATCCTGCGGGATGTGTTTGGAGTTTCTTCGGCACACGCAGAGCCAGCAGGTCAGCAGCAGCACTGACCGAGGAGTGAGCCAGGCAGGGAGGTGCGTGGGGACCCTGCCTGGGGAGTATTTGGAATCAGGGCCTTGCAGAGCCTGTGCTCTCTGTTTCTCCTGGCTCGGTGCGAGGAGCTGGATTGCGCTCAGTAACGAGATTACGGCTGATAATGGGTTGGGCTGTGGCGCTGTTTGAAGCTGAATTGTAATGCCTGGTGTGTCTGTACAAGATAATTAAAGTTGACAAACAAAGGAGCGCAGGTTTCTGGGCCCTGTGATAGTTTACAGATGACTCGTGGTCCCGTTGTTATTTGAGCAGCTTTGCTCAGCTCTGCCGAGGATTTGGGGCTGGAAGCCACAATCGCTGTGAGTTACGGTCATTCCATATCCCGAGAGCGTCGGAGGAGCCCGGAGTTGTGCAGGCGGTATCTCTGCGATGTGATGTGGGGTTTTACAGAAAGGAGAGGCTGCGCAGAGGGGCAGCTGGGGAGGAGGGGGGATACCAGCTGAGAGGATAAGGGAACACTGAGGAGTAAAACGAGCTTCAGAGCTGCTCCTGGCAGCGTCAGCCCTCAGGATAACAGGACTCCAGCCTGACTCTCTTTTGGGTTTCCTTTATGAGATAATGAGGTGAACATCACCTATTTTCTCATCAGCAGAATAATCTTTTCATCATCACGTCTCAGACTAAGGAGTCTTTGTGCTGTTTGCTGTGTAGGTGCATTGAGTGCTTGGAGAAGTTCAGTGGAGTCCGAACTCCCCACAGAACTGAGCACGGTGAAAGCGTCTCGGGGAGTGCTCGGGGTCCACTTGTTCTGGTGTGCTGGTCTGGGGGTGCTGAGGGACCAGGTACAGCCGAGTTCCCAGCCCGCAGCGCCTCTGAGAGTGACAAGCAAATAGTCAGAGGAAAAATAGGTTGTGTTTCAGTGTCACAGATTAGCTGGCTCCGCAGCCCTGCACATGAGATCATTTGAACCAAGTCCATGGCTTCAATGTCTCTTTCTGGTCTTTTTTAATCCCGAATGACAAAGTACAAGCCGTGTATGGCACAAGCACAGTATGGAAAATGGGGAGGGAAAAGGGCTGACTCCGGACTGTCAGAGCGGGGAGAGCTGTCCTGTTCCAAGCCATCCTTCTGTCACACTGAGGCAGGAGATCTGGGAGAGGAAACCAAGAGGTTTTCCTAATGGTTTACATCAGATTTTCTGTCTTAAAATATGAAAGGGGAAATGTGCTGTGTGTGTGAGAGTGAAAATGGGAAAACAAATCTCTGTTGTTTGTCTCAGGGGTGACTTGTCCTGCCTTCCCTCAGGCCTGTGTCAAAGCCACTTTGTGGGTGTCACCAAGGGCAGGACAGGGCTGTGCCCTGGGCAGGGGCCCTGGGTGGGTGCCTGTGTTTGTGAATTCCAGTGTCTGAGCGTTCCTGCAGCTCCTGTGTTAAAGCAATGCCCGCTCTGCCTTCTGCCGCCGAGACGTGGGCACACCTGGGCCAGGTGAGCTCCACGGGATCCCTGCCGGGCCAGGGAGAGCTGCTCCTGCTCCTGGGGTATCCGAGAGGAGCCCTGGAATCGCCCGGCTGGCAGCCCTCGCACGATGCCAGCCGGGGTCTCCTCCCCCTGGAGCTGGAAATCTCCCCCTTCCCAGCGTTGTTTCCCTCCCTGCTGAGCCTTTTCCCGCTGCCGATGTCACTTTGCTGCCTCCCTGGTCCTGCCTTTACCTCTCATGTTGGCTCTGCCTCTGCTCCACCGGAGGGGATCAAACCACGGCAGGGTCAGAGCAGACCCTTGAACCCAGGGCGTTTAATGGCTTTGTAATCGGGCCGTGTATCCCTGTGAGAATGGGCAGCCTGGGAATCTGCCAGGGTTTACAGGGATTTAGTGGCCTGCTAAGAGTTTCCAGACCGATCACATTCCTTAGGAAGTTTTAAAGACACCACTGACATTGGCAGGGAGCTAGGATGTCTCTAAGTACACACAGAACTGAGCGATGGGAAGTAGAAAACTTATTATTTTGTAAAGAACAAGGAAAAGTTTCAAAGATTTTATAATTTGAAATGCAGGAATAGATGTTCAGCATTATCTGGGTAACACATGCCTGGCTGAGAGCGAGTGATGTGTGTTTTCTTTGAGAATTTATATTTACATATTTGGTAAGAGATGAACATGAAAACACGCGTTAACCAGGCTCTGTGTGTGCATTGTGCTGTAGGTGTGTGTGCCTGCTGCTGCTTTCTGATCCTGGAATATGGGATTGTGTTTAAAAAACAATGAAGTCTTTGCTTTCCTCCATCCTACCTGTTTGCCATTTACGAGGCTCTGTGGCATCACATTTTCTGTGTGTTTTGGGGAGGTCGGTGTCTGTTAAATGCCAGCTGATTTTATTATCAAGTCCTGGTTTATTTTTTACTCGTGACTGAGACAAGCACAAATTTCTGTTGCTGTTTACTTTCCAGAGAAGAAGGGAAAATTACATCTGACCTAAAAATACCTTCCTCCCCCTGCCCCATGTCTCAGTGCTGTGAGCTGGGGCAGGGGGGAGGATGAGAAAAGGCAGAAAACAACTGGGCAGTTTGCTCCTAGTAGCACAAAATTGCTGGGTTTTATTCCGGGTTAAGGAAACCCAAACCATAATTAACTTTCTGCTCTCTGTTCGACAATTACCCTGAAAAAAGACCACAGCAATAAAAACTACTCTGCTTCCCTGTGCAGCAAAGGGAGTGTGGAACTGTCTGGAAATTTGACCCATCTGAGTCTGGGTTTGGATCAGCAGTGGGTTTGACTTGTGAAATTTGGCTGGAAGCTCAAATTCAGATTTTCGTGTAACTGTAATGTGCACCAGGCTCTCTGAGTGCTTTGGTCCGTGCCCGTATCTCCTGGCTGCAGCAATCCAAGGGCACTTGCTCGTGTCAAATTGATTTGCTCCTGTGAAGAGTTCTGGAGTCACAGCGAGTTTAAGTCTTGTTTAAATACAAGAATATAAATTCAGCTGTTCCTGTACCTGTTACAGCATAACTTCACTGCTGGCATCCTGAGCACTGAAAACATGGGCTTCTGAAAATGCTGATGTTGGGAGGAATGGGATAAAAGAAAAAGAAAAATACTGGAGTCTTCTTTGGGTTTATAGTTTGGGTTTTACCTCTGTTAGGAGCCAGAGTGAGCTTTGATTGCTGTCCTTACACAGCCTCAGCATAGCTCCGTCACCTGTGGGCACAGTAATTCCATGACAGTCCCTGGCATTGCCCAGATTTGAACCCCTGCTCTCCGACCGAGGCAGAGTCTGGGTTTCTGTGAGTGACAGCAGCAGCAGGAACCCATGGCTCAGTGTGTCACACCGTGAACTCAGAAAATACAATCAAAACCACCGGTCTGAAGAGCTTCTGGAGAACAAATCTGCAGTTTAAACATCAGGTACAAACTGTCCCTTCCTCTTTCTTCACTGAACAAGCTTCAGAAAAGGCCGAGAGCTCTGCAGAGATAACAAAGGGCTGAGGAATTTGGAGCAGGTGGCACCAACTGTGCAAGCCCAGCTCGCAGCCAGGAGCAGCTGGGGGACCTGGAGTGATCCCGAGAGGGACCCAGAGCAATCCCGAGGGGGGACAGCACAGCCTGGCTTGGCTGCCTCACCCTGTCTGAGTGGGATTTCTCTCTCCCCCTCAGAGATACAGCCATGCATTGATGTCATTTCCACATGTTTTCATTGACTTTAAGTTTTTCTTGTCTTAGACTACTGTTGGAGTTACAGTTTGACCTTCACTGCAGCAAAACTTCCTCTGGAAAATATTCAGAAATGCTCGGAACTAGCAGAATTATTTTCATACTTTAAGGAATTGTTTCTGTCACAGCTGCTCTTGATTTAGGGGAGGGAATGGTGCTGAACAATGGCTGTAAAACACTGCCCACCCTCACCAAGTGCACCGAGCGTGTCTCACCCCTGCTCTCGTTATCCCGGGTATGGGATTTACAGCCTTGTGCACGCTCCGGGAGAGAGGGGAGGATGTGCAGCTCTGAGCTTCAGCTGCCCCCTCACCTGAGCTCCTGCAGGGTTTGCCTGCGGATTTCACCCACACCGAGGGATTTGACCTGCATGGAGGGATTTNCCTGCGGATTTCACCCACACCGAGGGATTTGACCTGCGTGGAGGGATTTCACCTGCATGGAGGGATTTCACCTGCATGGAGGGATTTCACCTGCCCCGATGGATTTTCCTGCCCCGAGGGATTTTCCTGCCCCGTGCCCTTTCACATTCCCAATGCAGCATCACCTGACTCCTTACCTTGTGAGATTTCAGCCCTTCCCATTTACAGTTTACAATTTCTTCATAGAGAGGTTTTTTTGGTTTTTTTTTTTTTTTGACCTTATATGTTATTCAAGCTTTTCTTGACAGTTTTAGGTAAATCCTGTCTTTGCTTATGCATCATTTACAGCTGTTCTTTGGCTCTGGGCACCGCTCACACTGGGATGTGTGACACTGTTCCTCCTTTCGCACCGACTGGGTGCTCTCATGTTTGAGAGTTCTGTTTGTTTCACCCGAGACACGAATCCTCTGCCCTCAGCATTCATTATCACCCCGATTAGCAGTCTTTGTTTACAGACAGGAGCTCGCTTTTGCTGTAAATATGTAAATAATGTTCTGCTCTGACGGCTGAACCAAAACAAAATTCACAAGAGGGTTTATGAATATTCATTCCCACCTCTTCCCAGGTCTTGTTCCAGGTCTGAAACACTCCTGGAACACCCTGCTGATGTGACACCCTGATTCTGTGTGTGTGAGTCAGATATCCTGGATAATCTTAGCTGATACGGGGTGGTAGCAATAAAGAAAAGGTATTTTACCTTTTATCTTACAGGTGCCTTTTTTACACTGTGTCTGATGCAGATGTTGGTTTCTTGAGAAGGTTTTAATGCTGCTGGGGTGATAAATGGAAATGTCCTGTATCTTCCATAAGATGATGGGGCAGGGTGAGATTAAAGTTGGCGGTGTGTGTGAGATAAGACTGAAAGGTGGCTGCTGGGTTGGGTTTTTTTCTGACGAGCTTGTACTGCCTGGAAAACCCTCGCTGGTGTCACAGCAGCCCTGGGACCTTCCACAGCCACGCTGACCTGGCTGCAGCTTCCCCTGGTGAGGAACAGAATCTCTGCTGCTGCAGCCATCGTGACGGCACTTGTGAGGAGATTAAAGGATGAGAGCTCTCAGAGAGGTTTGGTTAAGAGTGATTAAAACAAAATAGTTTTTCATTATCTTTTATATGATTTAGCGAAGATTAGAGGGAATAATCCAAATTTTTGGAGGATTTAAAAATGAGCCGTTCTGCTTGCAGTATTTTAGGGGATTAGAACTTTGAGTCTGTGAAGACGTTCACAGCTTTGTTAAGATGCAATCAGAGCTCCCAGCTTTGGTTATTATAAAGATACTGACAAGTGATACTTTAATTTTCTCCTCATCTTGTGGTGGGGAGGCTCAATAAGATTTCCCAACATAATAATAATTAGGTTTTTTCTGTATCAGCCTTAATAAAATAAGATGCACTTGAAGTTCTTTGAGCTGAAACACACAGAAAGCTCAGAACACAGGGCAGAGGGAACACAGAGCCAGGCTCATGGGACGTTCCTGTGCTGGAGATCCCCAAACCAGCATTTCTAAGCTTGGAAATGTCGTTCTGTCCATCGTGGTGTCACTGTCCTGCCTCCTGTGCAGCGTGATGCGTCTGAACCCTGACTGAGCCCCTCTGCCTGTTCCTGCCATGCTGCGATTGGTCCCAGATGCTCTCACTTGGGCTCTTTGCTGGTTTATGGCGAAGTGAAGCAGGACGAGAATGTTTGAAATGTTGCAGCAGTTTCTCACACACTTCCACCATTTGTCTCCAGGTGGAATTTAAGA
Source organism: Pomatostomus ruficeps (assembly GCA_013400735.1). Taxonomy (NCBI): domain Eukaryota; kingdom Metazoa; phylum Chordata; class Aves; order Passeriformes; family Timaliidae; genus Pomatostomus; species Pomatostomus ruficeps. Next base: position 73,856 of record VYZT01025839.1, read on the forward strand.
TGATGCAATTTAACATGCTGGAATTATCCTCTGCCGAAACAAAGACCAACAGTTCTGGGTTTTGTATTTTCTGGAGAAGAGGCTCTGTGGTTACCGAACAAGGTGTGTTCAGTGAGCGTTTCAGTTTTCTAGAGCTGCAGCCGTTTACAGTACAGGTCCCACCTGCTTTCCAGTAGGACTTGAATTCATAAATTATTTACATGCTTTTGGAAAAAATCAAGTCTGTCTTATAAATTCTCTCCTCCCCTTGACTGTACCAGAATAAGGGGTTTTATGAGGGCCTGGTTCTGTATCAGGTGCCATTCTTAAGGAATTTTTATCCAGTTTATTCCACTTCTCATGTGAGCTGCAGAGATGAAACTCATAACTCAGTGTGTGCTGGCCATGTACGAGGGGACAGTGACAGATCATGGTCTGGACGGAAATGGAAGAGATTTGGAACTGTCTGGGATCAATGCCTGGGATGAAAGGGCTGCTCTGGAGCATGGAGCATTGCCTCAGTGACACCACTGTCAGCTACAGACACCCAGTTACAGCCGTGCCTGGGGTGAAAGGGATGCTCTGGAACATGGAGCACTGCCTCAGCACCACTGTCAGCTAAGGACACCCAGTTACAGCCATGCCTGGGGTGAAAGGGATGGTCGGGAACATGGAGCACTGTCAGCTACAGACACCCAGTTACAGCCGTGCCTGGGGTGAAAGGGATGCTCTGGAACATGGAGCACTGCCTCAATAACACTGTCAGCTACAGACACCCAGTTACAGCCGTGCCTGGGGTGAAAGGGATGCTCTGGAACATGGAGCACTGCCTCAGCACCACCACTGTCAGCTAAGGACATCCTGGGGGGTGACATTCCAAGGCACTGCACAAAGGAGGGACATGAGGTGCCCCAGGGCCCTGAATGGCTTTAGACACATCTGGGGTAGGGCCCGTTAAAGGCTTCAGAGCACGTCCAGATTGTGAGAACTCTGAATGAAACTGTGACAAATGTTTGAGCAGGAAGGCTGGTTTGGGACAGGAGGGGTCAGACAGCTCCCCAGCTGAAGGAATCCTGGGGAGTCAGACAATCCAAACTGAGGAATTCACTGTTATGGACTCGAAGGGCTCATCGGAGGTGAAAGGGGGAGAAACTGAAGGAGCTGTCACTCTCCTGAGTTTCAAGCACAGTTCCTGCTGTCCTCTGCAGTAATTTTTGGAAGATTTAGGGAGGAAATAGGCCCAGCAGAATGTGTGATCAGTTGGACCTGTGTCTAACCGCTGAGCAGCTGTTTAGGATTTTCTGGAAATAACCTCTGAGAGAAAGCAAGGTGCACTCTCACGTTGCTCATGATCAGGTCTGAGGAATATACAGAAATTCTAAACTTCACACTCTATCCGCATTTCTGTCATTCCTAACGAGCCCACTCTCCCAAATTAAAGGTGCTGTGTATGTAATTTGAATATATCTTATTATAATAGAATCTTCTCCTTATACTTCTCAGGTTTAGCAACTGTAATTTAGATTTCATATTTCCAGCTGAAGTTAATTGTTATTCCTCCTAGCTCAGGAGAAGCTGCCAGTGGTGCCTAATGAAGAGAACTCAAGGTAAATTATGCTTCTTGTCAGTTAATTTAAATTTTGTGCCGGCGTTCAGAAGAGATCCGTCTCATCCCATAAACATTATTAGCACTATGGCATTATTTATTTGGGGAAATTATTGTGTGTATGAAATTGGCTTTTGGGAGTGAAGGTTTCTTCTGGCCAAACCCCACCCACGGTGCTCTGCTTTGCTCTTACTATTTTGAAATTGTGTACTCCTGGCAGCTGTTTAAATACATGTTCCCAACATAATAATTTTCCATACACACTTTTCCCCAGAATGACAGGGGTTGGGCATAGAAAGTGTTATTTTAGGACAAGGTGGGGGAAGGAAAGGAATACTGACTGCGTTCTACAGAGGTGAGGCAGAATCCTGGTGCAGCACAGTGCACACAGGGAACCTGCCCTGTGCATTGCTGAGTTCGTGTTCTGAGGGTGATTCTGCACATGGAGCACGGGCTGGGATCCAGGAGGGAATCTCTGCCCCGGTGCTGCTTCCACAGGGAACAGCCTGGCACCTGGCACACACCCTGAGAGTGAATGAAATTACACATCACGGGCAGAGTTTGTGATTCTGTGTGTGTGACACTCAGCAGTGAACACAGTCACACATCACGGGCAGAGTTTGTGATTTCTGTGTCTGTGACACTCTGCAGTGAACGGAGTCACACACCACGGGCAGAGTTTGTGATTCTGTGTGTGTGTGTGACACTCAGCAGTGAACGGAGTCACACACCATGGGCAGCATTTGTGATTCTGTGTGTGTGACACTCAGCAGTGAACACAGTCACACATCACGGGCAGAGTTTGTGAT
>VYZT01025839.1:76472-106208 GCA_013400735.1 Pomatostomus ruficeps
TGTGTGTGTGACACTCAGCAGTGAACACAGTCACACACCATGGGCAGCATTTGTGATTCTGTGTGTGTGACACTCAGCAGTGAACACAGTCACACACCATGGGCAGAGTTTGTGATCCTGTGTGTGTGACACTCTGCAGTGAACACAGTCACACACCATGGGCAGAGTTTGTGATTCTGTGTGTGTGACACTCTGCAGTGAATGGAGTCACACATCACAGGCAGAGTTTGTGATTCTGTGTGTGTGACACTCAGCAGTGAATGGAGTCACACACCATGGGCAGAGTTTGTGATTTGTGTGTGTGACACTCAGCAGTGAACGCAGTCACACACCATGGGCAGCATTTGTGATTTCTGTGTGTGTGACACTCAGCAGAGCCAGTGTGGGGTCACATCACACAATGTGTTACATTTGTCCTTTGGATCAGTGTGTGTGCACAATTAATAACAACCCCGGCAGGCAGATGGGAACATTTTTTGAAGAGGTATCGTTCCTTTTTCCCCAATATATGTGGATTTTCCCTTCTCACTGTGTATTTATCTGAAGCCTCACAGAGATGACATTAAATGCTGGATCACTTGTGAGTTTTGGTCTCATATTGTCTGGTCTTTCAGGCAAGAGACTCTGAAGGGCAAACTGCTCTGGGAGCTCCTGGGTCAGGGACTGGGCCAGCTCAATAAAATGCTGGAGCAAAGTGAAGGTGGGATCAGCCTGTGGGTTCTGTGGGAAGGGTGTGGAAACTCAGCTTCTGGGGAGAACCAAGAGAACTCTGAAGAGATGAAAAAAGTCAGCAGAGAAACAGCTGAGTCACCCAGCTTTCCAAAACACGCTGGCCCACGTGCTGTGTGAGTGTCCCGAGCCAGGCTCAGTTCCGTGGGGTTGGATTCAGGATCAGGGCAAGGTGGACAGGCTCTCATTGAAGCTGACAGACTCACATTCTTTCCCACACAGCTGACTTGAATCCAGCCACTCGGTGATTGCAGATGGTTTATGGAGTTGGTAGCAGAGCCATAAATCCAGATTAAGAGCCCTGGGCTTGCTCATACGAATTTGGGTTTTGGCAGTGATGGAACAGCTCTGCCAGGGCCTTTGTAGGAGAATCAGTTCAGGGCTAATCTGAGGCAGCTGCATTCCTTGTGGGAGTTGTTTTGTGATTCCACATGCTGCGGGAGTGGCAGCTCTCACCAGCTTTCAGTTGTGTCTGTCTGTGTGTTTGCTGTGAGTCCCCGTGTGGCTGTGGCACCCCTGGCAGGTGCCACACATCCCGGTGCCACCGTGCCATGGCCAGTAGCCACTGCCCAGGGGTGCCAGGGCTGCTGAAAGAGCTGTTCTTGCATCACTTCATCCCCTGGCTCTGGTGTTTGGTGTCAGTGCCGTGGCAGAGCCTGTCTGGGGTTCCAGGGGCTGAGGGAAGGGCGAGCTGCAGCCCGGCTGCACTCCCGGGGAAGGGAAGCTCCAGGCTCCCCGAAGCTCTCAGCCTGCGCTGCCGTGGCCCAGGCACTGTTTGGGAGTGTCAGTCCCTGAGGAGGCACTGCTGAGGTTTGTGTGCAGATCCCCTGGCGTGGTGAGTGAGCTGCTCCTTGCCCCGGCGGCTCTGCGGGCACCGGGCACAGCTCTGGAAACTCTCCTGGCAGCTTCTCAGCCAATAACTTCAGCCTAAACAGAGCCAGGCAGATGAAGCTGTCCTTCTTAAAATACACATATTGATTATGTTATCTATAATAATAATAATAAAATAAATAAAATGCTCCACTTCAAATAGAACCAAGGGGAAAATCTCATAGTCAGGTAAAGGGAAGCAGGTCAGAACTGATCTTAAAAATACAGAGGAAAAAGCAGAACTGAGTAAAGGGTCTGATTCCCCCCAAACACTCTGCAGGACGTTTGCCAGTGCAGAATTGCCCAACCCTGAGCCCAAGGGGCTGCTGTTGTTATTCCCTCACTCCCTCACTCCTGCTGTACCGTGTGGGAGACACCAAAACACAGCCTTGGAGCAGAGTTCCCAGGCGGTTTTGGTGTCTGACGGCAGAAACACAACTCACAAACTGTGATTCTTTTGCACTTGTGTCTGAACAAATGCAGGTGTTTGGCAGCAGGAGCACCACAAACCCCAAACAGAGCAGCTTTTGTTGAGCAATAGGGAAACCTCGTTCCCTCCCTGTGCAGCAGAGCAGCTGCAGCTGGTGCCGGAGCTGCCGAGCGGGGACACAGGGACATGGGGACATGGGGACACATGCTCTGCCTGTCCTGTGGTGCCCAGGCCGTGTGTGGCCATGCCTGGCACCTCTGCCCCGTGTTCCCGCAGAGCCCAGAGCTCTCAGGGCTCTCAGGGCTCCGTGGATGAGGGGCAGAGCTGGGTTCACCCAGTGCTGGTGCTCCTGCTTGGCTGCTCTCCTCGGGAGCTGGGATGGGCTTCAGCACCCAGAGAATCCTGAAAGGTTTCCCTGAGCACCTCCCACTGCCAGGGTTTCAATCGAGCTGGCATTGAAATATCTACTCACTGCGGTATTTCTGTGGTTTTGATATTGAAACCCAACTCTTTGTCAGTTTTCTTTCCTGTGAGGGGTGAGGTCCGTGGGAGCTCCCACGGGGCTGGGCTGTTTTTATCACCTGACCATGAACGCACAGGGTGTCCCTGGTGGCCAGCTGTGGACCACACAGCTGCTCGGTCCTGGGCTGAGCTGGGAGAGACTGGGAAGCGTTTCCAGCTGGGATGAAATCCATGGCTCGGTGTCTTGCTCTGAGCTGCAGTGGCCAGTGAACCCCCAGTGGGGCCGAGCACCTGTCCTGGTGGGTGGGTGTTGGTAGCGAAGTTTCATCTTGGGTGTTCACACCTCTGACATGCAAGTTTTCCTTTCCTTGAGCTCTCACCAGCACATATTTCATCCCTTGAAAACAAAACATTGACAACTTTTTGCTGTGTCCAGCTGACAGAAATGTATTTCAATGAAATGTTATATCACAGCTTACGACTTTCACTGAGGGTATTAAATAACCCCAAGAATCTTGCTGCTAATTCAATATTACTGTTCCACTCTGCTCTAATTTATGTTTGTCTTTAGCAGTGTTCGATTTGAATCTCATTATTGTTTGCCAGGAGTTGATTCTGATGATCTTGGAATCCATCTGTTCTTTGTGGTTTGGTCTCAGAAAACCCCATCACGGCAGGAAAAAGGTCTGATCTCTGCAGTCTCCTTACACAAGGACCCACATGGGTGCTGCAAGCACCTCAGCAAATACGTGATGGGTGTCACTCTGTTATGCCTGAACTGGTGAAACAGGAGTGTTCTTACACCTGATAATATTGGAAAATTGAAAAGAAACCAGTCAGGTGGATGAGGTATAAAACAGAATCAGTTATCCTGATGCAACATTTCTGCCGAAGTGTGCTTTGATAAATCCTTTGTAACCGGAGTGAGCAGTGCTCTGAGGGGGTTTCTGAGTGAACCTTGCAGGGTTTCCAGTCCTGAGTGCTCAGTGCTGGCAAAACCTACAGGGCAGCGATGGAACTCCCTTGGAGTCACAAGGGGTGGGAGAATGAACCATGATCCAAATGCATCAAAATTCCTGTGGGTTGCAGGGTTTTGTCTCTCTTAGTCCTCGCCCTCCTTCAGTTTTGGAAGTTTTATTGTTGTTCTTTGAGACAGCGATTGTTGGTGTGGTAGAACCAATGTTCCCACAAAAGCCAGCCCCGAGGCACAGCTGGGTGAAGTTTCAGAGGCTGACCCCTGAGGAAAACGCCTTCCCCGGATCCTCGTTTGGAAATCTCTTGGTCCATCGGAAAGTGTACTTTGTTCTTTTGAAGAACCAACCTACTGAGGGGCATTTGGGATTGAGTTCAGGCCAGGAGTGAGATTTTCTCACTCAAGGTGGGTCACTGTTTCATGCTGGGTTTGGGCTGGAAGGCAGAAGCCTGTCTGGATTATGAACTTTGCTTGGTGATGCTGATTAATGAGTATGTCAACATGGGAGGCTCTGCCATTGTCTTTTTCCTTTTTTCTGCTGGAAAGACAATTACATTAATAACATGGATATGAACAGCAATCTGTTAGTTTGGGGGGTTTTTAAATAGGCAACCCAGCTAGCATGGGACATTCATATTTATTCAGTTTGGGCATTTTAGTTAATAACAGGGGTTTGTTTTTCAAAGGACAAATAGGGTTTACTATATTGGAGTGAATTTCCATGAAGTCAGAAGCCCAAGGCAGCACAGGAATATGCTGCATTTTCATGTGCTCACCACATTCCCATGCACAAATCTATTTAATTGTGTGCGTGTTTTTTGCTTGGGGCCTCGTGCTTCTGTTTTAAAAGCAGGGAGGCTTTTATTTTCTTTAATCGTAAAGCAGCCTTCCTTAGGAATTCCTGCCGATCAGTTTGGCTCTGCAGCAGTGGCAGTGGGAAAAGTCAGGAACGAGTCTGTATTTCTGCTCTGGGACTGTGGCAAAGCCCAGAGGTGCATTAGAGACCCGGTTCTACAAATCCACAGTGCCTTAACAGCCAGACCGAGCTCAGGCTGCCAAAACTCTCACCAGGTCAGCTTGCACGCCTTGTGAGCGCAGTCAAGGGGAGAGAAGTGCAGCGAGGGCAGTGGGAGCTGTTGGAGCAGGGATGGTTCCTGAGGCTGAGTGAAGCAGGGATGGTGTCCCTGAGGCCGAGTGAAGCAGGGATGGTTCCTGAGGCTGAGTGAAGCAGGGATGGTTCCTGAGGCTGAGTGAAGCAGGGATGGTTCCTGAGGCTGTGAAGCAGGGATGGTTCCTGAGGCTGTGAAGCAGGGATGGTTCCTGAGGCTGTGAAGCAGGGATGGTTCCTGAGGCTGAGTGAAGCAGGGATGTTCCCAGATTGCTGCCAGCACTCTGCTGCTGTCCCTGCAGTCCCTCGGTGAGTGTGGCTGAGCTCTGTCTCGGGGCCAGCAGGGCCATGCCCAGGGCTGCTCCAGCTCCAGCCCGAAAGCGGAACTTGGCAGGAGCTTTTATGAACTGCCAGAGGAAGGCAGAGCCCATAAAGTGGTGCTGATATGAGGAGGGTGTTTCAGCAGGAGGGAGACGTCCTGTTCCAAGCCTTTGAGACACTGGAGAAGGAAAGCACACGGATCCGACTGCTCAGCTCCCGGCCATGTGCAGCAGGCATGGAGAGAAATGTCAGACCCAGAACGGAGAGCAGGAACCATCCTGGGGTTGTACCTGCTCAGCTGATACAATCGATGTGTTTGATCTGACAGGGAGGAACTTCAGGCAGATGCTGAAATAAAACCGACTCTTCCAGAGCTCCAAGAAAGTGTCCCTTGGAAGAGCCTCTGCAGCTGGACAGCCCCGCATCCCGAGGCCTCCCGGGCTGGGTGGCTGTGGAACGGCTCCAGCCTCACTCCTTGGTCACAGAGAAGTGTTGCTGTCAGGGATGAGGTCCAGCTGAGAGCAGAGCTGCTCCCTGCCAGCCCCGGGGCTGCACTCTGGGGGCCGTGGTTGGATTAAGCACCTTCTCAGTGCAAACCTGAGGTCCACCTCAGCTGGAGGGAGGAAAACTCTTCCCAGTTTTCTTTGGCAGCTCATTGTTTAGCTGCCATCTGCCTCCTGGTATCAGGAGAAAACCTGTTTTCATCGGGAATAACACTTTTTTTTCCCTGCAAGAACCACAGTATCTGTGTTGTGTGGTTCTGATTAATTGAGTGAGAAGTAAGACCTGTGGGATTCTTGGTTCTTTTTCTTTCTTCTGGCACTTGGTATTTGTACAAGAATGGCCAGGTGCCAGTTCAGCTGGTTGTACAGGGGTGAGGAGCAGTTTGGTGCCGGGTGTGTACGTGTCACGTTTGGGGTTGGTGTTAATCCTGAATTTGCTGTTCATGGAAAGCTCAATGGTGCAGCCGCCAAAACCTGCAATACAGATTGATTATTGATACTGGGTGTAAGGGACTGCTAAAACCTGCAATACAGATTGATTATTGATACTGGGTGTCAGTGACTGCTCAAACCTGCAATACAGATTGATTATTGATACTGGGTGTCAGTGACTGGTAAAACCTGCACTCACTCACAGCCAGCACCCACCCCGGGCTGGCAGGATGCCTGCATGGATCGAGTCAGAAATGGAGAAATTCCATCAGGATTCAGGAATGGCCCTTTGAGGGAAACAATTGTTTAAATCATGTTTTGGGGAATTTATTTGGGAAGACTGCAAGGTAATTTCTAAATTTGTTCTCAGATTGCAAATTCTAAATTCTTCTGAGTGCCCCAGGTGATGCCAGGTTATGCTGCTCTCTCCTCCCCCTGCCAGTGGGATCTCCAGTGGCTCCAGGGGGGCTTTCCTCATCGGGAACTGGTGATCTCAGCACCCATGGCTGAGGGGAATGTTCCCCCTCCCTCCTTCCCTCCCGTGCTCCGGGACTCCAAGGACTCTGTTAATTCTCCTTCACTCCCCCGAGTTCTCCCTTAGCCTCCTGCAGTGCTGCTGCTCCTCGTGCTTTGCTCTCCCTTTCTCTCCATTTCCCCGTCCTGCAGCTCCATCCCCGCTGCTGTTCCTGTTTATACAAACTGCTGCACGTGAAGGAAATTAAGATGTTGTTTAGCCAAACTGTCTCACTGCACATTTTAATTCTCCAGATTTATGATAGAGCAGCTGTGGCTGAATCCCATTTGAAAAGCTTTTGGGACTCTTTCCTATAAGTGTGAAATGATATAAAACCTTGGAAGGGGAGAAGGATTTTATCTAAAGCAAGAGCAGTAAAATCTGTTTATGTTCAGGCTGTCTGCAGCACAAGACTGATGCATTCTTTCCCCAGGGAATTTGCACCTATATAGAATTTTAAGTCCAGCTGCCATATGGATTGGGGTTCTCCCTAAAAAGTCCCCACAGTGCTGTTGTTCAACAGAAATGACACCTGGTTATTTTAGAATTGAGAGAAAAAGGAACACCACAGCAGCTTAGCCCCCACGCCAGGCAGGTCTGGGTGGGTGTGAGCACAGATTGCTCCACGCACAAAAGCAATCCCAGTCTGACCAAACCAGCGGTGTGAATTCTGAATTCTGCCTCAGGGGAGAAGGAGAGGAAGGGAATCCCTGCAGAAGGATCCAGGAATGGCAGGAGGGTTTGGGTCTGTGTAGTCCTCCCTTGCCTAGGGAAGCATCCTGGGGCATCCAAAGTAACCCAGAGACCTGACAAGGCAAAACTTCATTGTGTTCCTGTACCAGCTACAAAATCCCTGTGTGGTGTCCTCTCGGGTGACAACAGACCATTTGAGGGGAACTCAGTTTGGGTTTTTCTCCTTGGCTGCACTCCTCTGCTGGGACTGAAACCCCAGGGGTGGGAATGGCATCGCTGATCTTTACCCTCACCATGCAGGGATGCTCTGTCCAAGCTGAGTAAAAAATGGACTTTTCCTTTCCTCCGTCTTTGCCCCCTACAGTGCAATTAGGGAAAGAAAAGGAGAAAGACTGTGTACAAATTAAGTGTAAAGATGGTGCAAAAATGAAACAAATTTCCATGGATTCTTCACTGTGATTTTACAGAAAATGCGGGAATGTTTTCCCAGTGGATTCGCATCTGATGTATTTCTTCTTTCCACATAATGAAATGTTTAAAAAACCCAGAAGCTTTAAATAATGAAAGAGGAAGACATTCCTAGTGGGGCTGAGCAGAGCAGCCCCAATTTAACTAATGTAACTGTACACTCACTCTGGACCTTTGTCAACACACATTAAAAATACCTCATCAGGTTAACCCATTTCCTTCTCTGGGAGAACCCTGGGAGGTCCTTGCTGCTGAGTGAGTGAGGAGCCACAGCCGGGCTGGGAGAGGAGCCTCTGAATGTTTAATTTCCCCGTTGCATAACGCCCTGTGTGGCTGGGCTGGCTCAGCACAGCCCTGAGCAGGCAGTGGCACCCTGGCAGTGACCTGGGGATGCTTTGGGGGCTTTATCTGACACTCAGCAGGGTCCAGTGGCATGAATGGCTTTGCTTGGTTCGTGCTTAATTTCGGAATGTCAGAGGTAAGCAAGTGGAGGCAGAAACGCGAGGAGGGGTGAGGCTGGAGGAGCAGGAAGGGGTGGTGTTTGTGGGAGCCCCCGGAGCAGCAGCTGATGGCAGGGCTGTGATTAACTGAGGCGCTGCTATTGTGCCGTGAGTGACAGCCCCAGCCTGCACAGGCACGTGGGAAGGATGGATCTGATCCACAAACGGTGCTCCAGGAGCAGGAGCAGCCTGGTCCCTGTGCCAGAGCTTGGCCCGGTGGCGGGGGGGTCCCTCGGGGGGTCACTGTCCCAGCGAGGGCACGGCGGAGCTGCCCTGGGTGCCAGGGAAAGACCTGGGCACTGAAAATGGGAAATTCCTCAGGATGCCTGGAACAGTTCTGTGTGGGGAGTTCAGGTGCTTCCCAGGAGGAGCCAGCTGAGCCTGCAGCCCTTCCAGGAGACGGCTCCAGCCTCCTCCCGGGATGTGCGAGCTGCCCCACGCTAAACCCATGGATCCTTGGCACGGAGGCTCTTGGTGAGGGGTGTTAAGGGGAAGTTTTCGTGGTTTTCCTTGTCCTGTGCTCTATCCTTGATCCAGGTACCGGCTCTGGGCGTCAGGAAACAGGGGTGTCTCTGGGCTGGCGGAGGTGCTGGTGGCAGCAGGGTTGGGCTGTTGTGTGGCCTCTCTGCACCTCTGTACCCACTTTGTGAAGGGAGGTTGGGATGGAACCACCAAACCAACCCTGTGCACAGCAGTGCCCTCCAAAACCAGAGCTGTGTCCCCAGAACTGGGGAGGTGAAGCGAGCTGTGAGTGCTCACAGCAATTTCACAGTCACAAGTGACACCAAGTGACACTCATGGTGGCTCCTTGCTGGAATCCCCGGCCCTGCCAGGTGTGGGGGGCTCAGCAGCCAGCACAGAGGGCTCGGGGTGCCAGAGCTGCCCTGCCAGCAGCCCAGCATGGGGCTGGAGCCTGCCTGCCCCCCCTGCAGCACAGACTGCCCCAGTCTCACACGGGGAGGGCTCCCTGGCCGCAGGTGGGCTCTGCTCAGGCTCTGCTCAGGCTCTGCTCCTGCACTGTCGAGGTTTGCAGCTGCTGCACGGAGAGGAGAAGCTGCTTTCCAACCCTTCATCCCGACATTCCCTTCTCCTGCTGGGTGACTGTGCTGGCCTCTGTTCTTGCAGGTCACTCCCCAACAGACACGGCAGAGAGGAGCAAATCCTCTATCACAGAGGGACAACAATCTCTGTTCCCACAGGGGTTTGGGAACAGCGTCACAGGTGTCCCTGAGGACTGTCAGAGGCACACCCAGGCACACAGGCATGGCCGAGGGCAGTGGGCAGCGAGGAGAGCAAAAGGGAGATTCCAGGGCATGGTAAAAGGTGTGAGCAGAGCTGCAGTGCTGGAACTCCACTCGCGTGGATGTGATTCCCCCAGGGTGCACAGTGCTGCACTCTCACTGAGAATAATTATCAAAGGCTGGGGAGAGTTTTCATTTCAGGCCATTTCTGTAACAGAATTAGAAGCAGAGTGATTTCTGTGAATTTAGGGAAAGTCATGATACAAGCTGTGTGATTGACTCCTGAATCTGATGGATTGTCACACAAGGATCAAATCAAGCTGAAAGGAATTGGAGTTGTAGCTGACATGTGGAGTATGACAGCTGTAATGCAGGGAGGGATGATCCAAATGGCTTGCCTTCAAATCCTTTCATTTTCCTGCTCACTCGAATCTGTTTGGACAATCTCAGGTCATCTGGTCTGTTACCTGCCACAATTACCTGTCACCAAGGATCTGGAGTCAATTTTGCAGAGGGAGCAGCATTCCTAAAATATCTTAGGGTTGTTCCAGGGTACTGGAAGAATCCCTGGGAAAAAAAAAGATCTTTTGTTCTGCAGGCGTTTCTTTATGAAGAGCTTGAGCTTGCTCACTTGCAGGGTTTCAATGATGTCTGTTTATGCAGCACTTGTATCAGAAAGTGTTTATTCACAGCGTGTACCAGGCAGGACTGACACAAAGGCCTTTTCCTGCTGGAGGTCATCATTAATTCCTTTCCTCTGAGTGCTGGATCCCTGGATCCCCAACATTCCCGGTCTGTGCAGCCAGGCTCACGGGGAGGGGAGCGTGCAGGGTGTCCCTGACATCCCTGGGAGATCAGGATTGCACCTCTGACACCGAGCACACACTTGGAACAGTTCAGGGAACCTGGGCATTGAGATGTCTTGGAACAACCTTGGGACACTTTATTTTCTTCCTGTATCATTCCATTCTTGTGAAGGGCCTGGCTGAACGGGGCAGGAGGGTGAAAGAGCAAGCAGAACTTTTGCAGGAACAATGTTCATGCATTTAGTGGCAGAGGAGATTGTCACAGAACGTTCAAAGGCACATCTCTGCCTGATTTTCATGTTATTAGTGAAGCTAAAGTGATTATTCTAGCTTCATTTCTAATAATGGTTATAGGGAAAGGACCAGGTTCCTGTTACTGGGGTATTTTTATACCTCCCCAAACGGAGCTCTAAGTGGGTGCAAATTACCCCTGTAATTCACAGGTGTAAGTATCTGCATCCCATTATTAGAAACATTTAAAGGAAGGGTTGGTGGAGAAGCACTCGCCTAAGCAGAGCTCACTGCAAATCAATTATTCCCAAACTTCTCCTTTGTTTTTTTTTTTTTTTTTTTGTTCTTCTCCCTCCTTCTGGAACACAGTGGAGAGAAGCTGATGCTGAGGAAAGGCTCTTTCCCAGCCCTGGAGACCTGAACTGTGCTTGCACCTGAGCAGCTTGGGTGAGTGTTTCCCTCCCAGCGCAGCCCCCGTGCCTCAGCTGGAACTGGGAGTCTGCGTGGAATCTCTGCTGAGAGCCCTTAAGCCCTTGTGAGCTTTTACTCAGCACTTCCTCAGACCGGCTGAGACCAAAATGAGCTGAGATTGCCTGGTTTAATGTGGGAGTGCAGCCTGAGGAGCCTGTGCGGTGGCACCCAGGGGTGCTGTGCCCGTGCCAGGGACCATGCTGGCAGTGCCAGCTCTGCCTGCTCTGCTCGGGGCACTCCTGGCACGCTGCTACGAGCCAGGACTCCAGGGAAAGCCAGGCTATCCTGTTTGCAAATCCCTGCACATTCTCGTGCTCCAGCTCCCACGTGTGTGCCCATTCCTGAGGAATCTCTGTCTGAGGGAGAATGACTCTGCAGCAGCGCGTGGTGATTAATCCAGGGCAGTGCCACACCAAGGGGTCAGAGTGCAGCGTGAGTGGCCTCGTCCCAAGCCTGACCCTCGTCCCGAGCCTGACCCCGGTGTGGAGGGTGTGACGGAGCTCCTGCACTGCCCCTCTCACTCCCCCAGAGCTGTGGGGTGCACAGGGACAGCGTGGGGACAGCGAGAGGACAGCGAGGGGACAGTGTGGGGACAGCCTGGTCCAGGGGAGCCCGAGGGTTTCCTTGGCGAGGGCTCTGCACAGGAGGGGAATCAGGAGGGCACAGTGCAGGTTTGTGCATTTCTCAGTGGGCTGGAGTTGGTCACTGAGCTGGAATCCCCCAAAAAGCAGCTCTGAGAAAGGATCAGTCTGTGGTATCGGCAGGACTGGCTGGGGCCATCGAGCCTCGGGCCTCGTGAGAAAACCTCCTCAAGAGAGTCAGTGCTGGAAGCTTCCACTGAAACTGATTTTTTTTTTAATTCTGGGATGCTACTTCTGCATCTTAAGTGTCCAGTGAGCCAGGTCCTGAGGTTTTGATTCAGCCCTTGTTCATGTCTGATTCAGTCAGACTCCCACGGAATTCTGTGAGAAAAAATGAGTGATAATCTGTCATAAAAATTCCTGAGGATACAGCGTGTGCATTCTGTCTGAGCCAAACAAGTCCCTGTCACTTTTGAGACACTCAGGGACGGTGTGAAGGGATCTCAGGGAACATTGACCTCGTGGCTTTCATTACTTTTATTCTTCACACACCAAGGCTTGAAACTCAGATGAAAGACAGGGAGGATTCCGGTGTCTGATGCTGCTGCTCTGATCTGCAGCTCCGTGCTGCAGCCCCTCCCGCTGTGACAGCTCTGGGACGGGGTTTCACTCATCCTTTCCTCCTCAAGTGTCACTGTCCTGCTTTTTATCCTTTCCCCGTTCTGGGGGCAATAGGATATTGAGCTGCACCCCGACCTCAGCAGGAAGGAGTTAAACCAGCGGGCTCCTGCCTGCAGGGAGGGCTGCGCAGCTCCTCTCCCCCACGCTCTGCTCCTGATTTCCTCCTGCAGGATTTGTGCTCAGCAGCGTTCCTGAGCCTCCTGCGCTGCTGTCAGCTCCAGCTGCTCCCATCTGCACACGGGGACACAGTCCTGCTGGGCTGCTGCTCCTGAAACAGCGAATTTCAGTGTAAATAAATCCCCACGTGAGAAAGGCACGGGAGAGGAGGACCTGGAGCAGACAAGCAGGGAGGTCTCAAGCGTTCCCAAGAATTTCTGAAATCTCTCAGGGATTGCCTTTTTACAGCTGAAAACGGGGAAATACTTGGCAAGGACAACTCCACAGACCCCCCTGGAAGTGCCCGCGAGCCACTGATGCTCTGCAAAGAATTCAGAGAACTCCGCTGGCTGGTGATTACTGCAAACGAGGAGGAATTACCTCAGAGTTTGGGTGGACTTTAATTACTCAGCACAGAATGCCCAGTTTAAAAGAGAAGTTCTAGGAGATGCTTTCCATCTGTGCATTAACCTTGATCCAACTGGAGCATTTCATATATTTGACATTTAACTTAGACGTAATTTAATAACACGGCTTAGAAGATCATTCGAGATTAAAGATGCAGAGTCTTTGAATCTTTTATCATCCTTTTAAATCTCTCCAAGTCCTTGCCAGTGCCTTAGCGTTCTTTTAGGGCTAGGTTGAAGCACATGCAGAAATTTCCCAGGTTTTGTTAGAAGTGATTGCTTGTTTCCATAATGAAATGTAGAAAAGGTAACAGTGGCCTAAAAGTAGGTGAGAGACTGTAAAGTTCCCTGTTAAAAATAATAAACACACTGAGTCACTATGTGAGTCCTATGTGAGCTCATCAAGCGGAGATTAGACAAGGAAAGTGCTGACTGAGTTCCAGGGGCAGGTTCTCCAGCTCTCCAGGACAGGGGTATTTTAAAAACGGCTTTTGCCTCCTTCTGGAGGCCTTTGTGTTGCTGCTTCTGCTGAGTCCTTTCCATGCAGACTGAAACTCTGGTGTGCTGTGGGACAAACAAAAAATGTGGATTTCAGAGAAGTCTCTTCTGCTCTCCAGGCTTTTTTCAGTTCTGGTCCATACTTGGTTTTGCCATGAAACAGCCTCTGCTCTGGGCTCCCAGGAGGAGGGAAGAGCTATGGGCAGTTGTGCTTTGCTTTAGGAGCTGGAAGGCAGAGAGGGCTCAGAGGCCACCTGGGTTTGAGTGTCCATCCATCCCTGGGCGCTGGGATTGCCCCGAGGTGCTGCTTCCCCTGTCGGAGCCCTGGGCACGGGGAGGGAGGGAGATCCTGCAGGACCTTGTTCTCCTGGAACAAAGCGGGTGCACTCACAACAAACACTTTCTCACACGCTGAACTCCCCCAGCTGCCCCCAGAACTCACACAGTGCAGGCATCCCTGCCGTGGCCGGGAGGATTTTGTAAGAATCGACTTCACAGATGGGTTTTGTTTTGCTCTGGCTGTGGGGTGAGCAGTGGGAATGGCACAATGGAACAAAAGGAATGCTCCTCCAGACACGCTCTGCTCTCCCAGCCCTGCAGTCCCACTCAGGCCCATTCAGCAGCAGCAGAACTGAGAGAAAATGATTTAACTCCAGAGCTGCTGAAGTATTGATCTGTGGGCAGGGAGACAGGGAGTGGCTCACTGATGGAGCACAGCTCAGGGCTCCACCTGAGGAGCTGCAGATCAGAGCACCCCTGAGGGAGCAGGTCCCAGCAGTGTCACCCCGTCCCACGGGCACAGCGAGCCCGGCCCTGCCTCGGGAACAAGAGAAAACATCATGAGAGCATTACTCAAGAGAAGCTGCAATCCCGGTAACCGTGTGACAGCAGGAGTGCCAGTGTCACCTCTGACACACAGACAGGGAGAGGAGGTAACTCAGCCTTCCCTCTGAGTCCCGTGGGTGAGTTGGAGCCTCAGCGAATGATCTCCTTATCTGTGGATGCAGAAAACAGGTTGAGCGTCACAGTTTTCCTGATAAAGTAGCTGAAAGCGAAGGTACAGGCCCTGTATCATCCGGTTACTCATCCTTGCTGTAAGAACACGGAAAAAAGGCTTTGATTAGGCTCTTCAGCATCTGTGTGCAGTCCTCAATCTTCCTATTCTCAGGGATTTCCCCTTTGCCCAACTCTGTATAATGAGGCTCTGAGGAATTAGATCATTTGTTCACCCTGTACCGATCTTGTATAAACTTGATTTTTGTTTGAATATTCGGGTACAGAAGGCTTGGGGGTGAAGTTCAGTGACCGCCTGAAGGTCACCAAGGTGTCAGTGGAGATTCTGAGTGCACAGGGCTGTGCAAACCCCTCGGGGTGCTGGCTGGAGCCAGGGTCAGAAATGGGTGTACAGGTCCTTCCCGTGGCCACTCAATCACATTTGGGGTCACAGAATTATCTCACAGAGCAAAGTGACACCCCTTAAAGCAGCTTTAGAGCAGCAGCAGCCCTGCCGAGCTCGGGCTGTGTGTGTGCTGCTTGTCCCTGTCTGCGAGGGCAGCCACGTTCCCCGTGTCACCGTGCAAAGCCACTGTCCCCTGCAGGGCCTGACCTGAGGAGGGTTCAGGGCTCCGAGAGGGAAGGCAGCAACCTGAGCCGACAGTGTGAGCTGCGGGACACGAGAAGGGCCGGGCAGGTGTCCCTTTAGGTGTCTGGCAGTGAATAAGCGGCTGAGTCTTTGCGTTTTACCAGCGTGGTGTCCCCTGGCACGGGCACAGCCCTCCCCGGGACACTGGGGATACCCCCGACTCACGGCCGGGGTGTCCCGGTGCCGGGGTGTCCCGGTGCCGGGGTGTCCCGGTGTCGGTGCCGGGGTGTCCCGGTGCCGGGATGTCCCGGTGCCACTGTCGCGGTGTCCCGGTGTCGCTGCCGGGATGTTCCGGTGCCGGGATGTCCCGGTGTCGCTGCCGGGATCTCCCGGTGTCACTGCCGGGGTGTCCCGGTGCCGGGATGTCCCGGTGTCACTGCCGGGATGTCCCGATGCTGCTGCCCGGGGTGTCCCGGTGCCGGGGTGTCCCGGTGTCGCTGCCGGGGTGTCCCGATGCTGCTGGCCGGGGTGTCCCTGTGCCGGGATGTCCCGGTGTCCCTGTGCCGGGATGTCCCGGTGTCGCTGCCGCGGTGTCCCCGTGTCGCTGCTGTGTTTCCCTGGTTCTCGGGGTGTAAATTGGGGCAGCAGCTCCCTCTGCTGCCGAGAACCCTTCCCCGCTCCCGGGAACCGTCCCCGCTGCCGGTCGGGCCAGGGACAGCCCCCGGTTCCGGCCCCGTGAGTGCCCCGCGCCCGTGCGGTCACTGTCCCGGCCACCGGCCGGAGCCTCCCCTCCCCACCGTCCCCAGCCCAGCCTGGTGGAGCTGGGGAAATCACCTCCAATGGAATTTTAACTGAATGAACATTAGGGCAAAGGTCTCGAATGCTTTTTGTGCTCTTCCCCCGGTTCCCGGTGGGTTCAGCTCCTCAGGCTGCAGAGGTGACCGTGCAGCTCTGCTTGGCTTTGCTCGCTGTGTTCCTTGGGTTAAAACTGCCGGTGATTGTCATTCCTCATTCCTCGCTTTCCACCGAGCACAGGCTCAGTCTGGACTCTCAGGAAAGCCACAAATTCGGGTTAGATGGGATATGGGGAAGAAATCCTTCCTGGGAGGGTGGGGAGGGGCTGGGATGGAATTCCCAGAGCAGCTGTGGCTGCCCCTGGATCCCTGGCAGTGCCCAAGGCCAGGCTGGACATTGGGGCTGGGAGCACCTGGGACAGTGGGAGGTGTCCCTGCCATGGCAGGGGTGGCACTGGATGGGATTTAAGGTCCCTCCAACCCAAACCAGGCTGTGATTCTATAACTTTAAGGTCTATAAAGGACTGAGATGTGATTAATAACAATAACGGACAGAGGGGTCTTACCTCCAGAATTATTTTCCCCTTGTGCAAAGGGAAAGAACCTGGTTCTTCTTAAAATGCCCTTTAATGTTTACATTTAGGGGCATTTATTTCACCCCTCCGAGGCTTCAAAAACAATTTGCACTGTAAATTTCACCTTTTGTATTTCAAGCTCACATCTATGCACTTGTAAGGAATATGTAGGTTTCTGCTTGAGACTTTTTGGTGTTTTACCTTTTTTTTCCTGTTTGCTTGTGGTTTTCTGCTCTCAGTCATAGTAGGAACTAAACTTTTATAGAAAGCATGTTCACTACATGAAATTTTAAATTTACTGTATCATGAAAATGATTTTGTGAGAAACTCTTGTATGATTCCAGGCCCTTTCTCGGGGTCCTGTCATGGACACGGGTGGCATATCTGGAAAAATGGGTGCCTAAACCCCACAGGAGCTGGTCCATCCTCAGCCCAGTTTCCTCAGTCCAAAGCAGGTTTTTCACGCTGTGTGGAGTTATTAGCAGCCCTTTAAAGCACCATCAGCCTTTGCTGTGATTGCTGCTCCCCTTCCGCGGCGTTCCAGCTGCTGATTCAGTGCTAAAGAGCAGGGAAGTGTGCAGGAAAATCATGATCAGACACCCGCTCGGGAAAATACTCAGAGGAAATACTTGAACCGAGCAGACACCGAGAAAGAAGGTGTTCCCTTCACACCGTGTCAAAATGCCACTTTTATTTCATTATATGAATTTAAACACAAGAAGTGTGCGGCACTTGCCATTCGCGGTGCTGCTAACTGCGCTAATTCCAGAGGAAGCACTTCAGTGATTCCATGGAGTCTAACGGGCTGCTAATCAGCGGTGATTGCGGCTCAGCCTGGGAGGAGGAGCTGAGCTGTTCCCGGAATGGGATCCGGGAGCCAGAGAGGGGAAACAGCCCCAGGCTGGGTCAGGTCTGTGTGCATCCCTGTCCCTGGATTTGGGGGTGCGGGAACAGCACCGTGCTTGGGTCCCCCCGCTGATCAGAGCAGCTCTTTTAGCTCAATTGCTGCTTGGAGTTTGTCAGCCATTCCTGCCCTCCAGGCCTTTGGAGAGAAGCTCCTCCTGGCGCATCCGTATTTTACCATTCCATCAGGAAAATGGCTGTGAACTCCCTCCTGTCCCGTGGCGGTGTGTCCCAGCCTCAGCTGTCATCCCTTCTCCCCTCTGCAGGGCTGACTGAGGGCAGACCCTGGCTCTGAGCGCAGGCATGTGAGCCAGAGCTGTGGTTTCTGTGACTCACATTATTTATTTTCCTTTGTCCACGCAGTTATCGTGCGTATTTCTGGTGCCAGGCTTTCTGCTCGAAGCAGCTGAGCAAGAGCAGAGACATTCAGAGTGGGTGAGTTGTATCACCAGTATAAATTCAGAGGTGATTGAGGGAGATGAAATAAACCAAACCAGAAATGCAGGTGGAAAACCAGCCCCTGTGCTGTGCCAGGAGTGCTGGCAGTGCAGGAGGACAAGGAGGAATGGTGCAGTGACCTGGTGCTCGTCAGCCACCAAAGCGGGACAGGAATCCCAACAAATGGGAAATGGTTTGTGGTGGTTCCTCTCCCACCTGAGCCACTGCCCTGGATGTCCTTTCCCGGTGTCCCTTCTCCCTCCGCAGTGCCAGGGCCTGGGACAGGGCAAGCACTGACAGCAGCCCCACAGGAGCTCAAGGCTGCAGTTCCTTAAAGGAAAATCCTTCACTATTCCCAATCACTTTGCCCTTACTTTTGTGGGGGTTTATTTATTATTTCCTAAATCAATTCAGTTAAGTAGTAAGGATTTCCCTATTTTGGAAAATCTCATGGCCTCTTCCAAATTCTGTTATAATTGGTTCCAGACTATCTCCAACTGTTTTCCTGAGAGGAAACCTTTCCCTGGCCGCAGGAGTGTTGGCTCCCCTTCCCTGGAACCTCTCAGCAGTGCTATCTCCTGACAGGATGCAGGTTCGCAGGGGCTGCTCCAGGCTTGAGCAGCACCAGACCCAGCTCTGGGAGCCACTCCTGGCACTGCTGCGTGTCCTGGAGCTCTGTCAGAGATTGGGTTCCTTGATTCCAGGGCTGAGCTTTGGCTCCAGAAGCTGTTTTGATGTTCTCACTCTGCTTTTAGGGACGTTATCCTGTGTTTGAGGAGGTAAAAATAGAACAAAAGCTGCTCGGGACTGTCAAGAAGGGCTGAACTCGATAGAGCAGGACTGAGCAGGGCAGAAGTGCAGCATAGTCCTGGCTCCCAGCCCGCCCTGATCCCAGCTGTTGGCAGAGGTGCCTGTGTGTGGTGGAGATTAATGTTTCTCTAATTGTTCTGCTTTAACCTTTGCTGAGAGGTGCTGGGCTGTCCCGAACCTGTGGCGTCAGCCTTGCTCTCTGAACCCAGTGAAGTTTTACAGGGGTGAAAATGAGAAGAGCCCTGAACAGTCATAAAAGCAACAAATGAGGTGGATATGAGCAGAATGAAAGTTCAAATTCTTAAATGGTGTCATGTGAGACCGTGTAAAGCTTTGATTTTCCTCCTTTGATCACACCAGCCCCTCCTCTCACACTGTGCAAATGCTTCTGCAATTTTGTCTGAACAATCCCACTTGAAATCCCGAGGAGCACAGCTGTTCAGGCAGATTTCAGAGTGAGAATGAATAATGGAAGTTCATTATGTTCTACAATGTCCCATTTAGAGCAGCCGGCCTGTTCCGAGCACTGGTTTGAGCTCTGGTGGGCTCTGGGGCTTTCTGAACGGGTCACAGTGCAGGAGACTACCATGGGTACCCTTTTCTTCTGCTCTTTGTCATTAACAGCGACATCCCTGCCTGGGAAGGGGCTCTGAGCTCTCTCTGCATCCAGCAGGGCGGTGTGACTGTCACAGGTGACAGAAGGCCTTTGAAACTTCTCATCCTGTGGCCTGAGGTGGAGAGGCTGGTTTCTGGTGGCAGTTTCCTATTCCCGGGAATTCCGTGGTGTCAGGCAGCCCCTGTCCCTGTGGTCAGTGTCCGTCCCCTCGTGGCAGTGCCCTCACGTGCACGTGGCAGCTCTGCCCCTGCCTGTCCTCACCCTGAAAACAGATAAGAAAAAAAGAGACGTTCTGGGAAAATGAGTGTGGAGGAAGTCAGGAAGAAGCAAAACTGTCCCCCTGTGCTGCTCTGACCCCAATCCATGCCCTCCTGTGTCGTTGTGGTGCCGCAGGGAGAGACTCCCCTCTCTGCTCCCATCCAGGTGTGAGCAGTGAGGAAAGAGGGAAATACCCCTGGAAATGACTGCATTGTCTGTGTCCATGAGGTGGGGACTGTCCTTTCACTCTGGAGCTTGGAGAATGCAGTTTGTAAAGGCAGGGTAGGTTTTCTCCTGGGAACGCAGTAAATGAGTGAAGGATATTCCTTTCAATTTTCCTTGTGGAAATCTGAATTTTCCTGCTACAGGCATTGCTGGGCAGGGCGGTGGAGGGGAGCAGTGGTGAGGGAAGGGGCTGTGCAGCAGCTCCCGCCCCCCGTGCAGGGCTGAGAGGGCAGCTCAGTGAGCTCCCCGCTGACCCAGCCCTGGATGTGGCGCTGGAGCAGCTCCCGGTCACAAGCGGGATGTGTCCCTGCCCTTCCAGCCGGCCCAGACCCCTCTGTAAGCCCGAGCTCGGGGCAGGGTTTGCTCATTGCTCTGCAGGTGTCCCTTCTGCTGGCTCACTGCATTTTGTGTCGCAGCTTGCAGTTCTGTTGGGACACCCTGCACCGTTTCCTCTGCCTCTGGGACGCCACTGACTTCAGGTTTTTCGGTTCGTGATGTAATTTCCCCTGGAATCTGGCTTAGTCATTTTGTTTCCATTTTCACTTCAATGTCTTTGCTGTAAATGTCCTGCTAACATTTACACAGAGCCATGTTTATTGTCTGACGGGTCTGCAGCGCTGCACCTGCGTTGAGTGCCCGACGCACGCCACGAGGAGCTGCTGCTCCGGCCGTGATTCGCTGCTTGATGGGAAGCTTTTCAATGGCAGATACGCAGGCATTCAGGATCCCTACTCCATCTGTAAGTGGCCTTGGCGATGCTGAGTGCTAAATGCATCCTGTGCTCAAGCAGTTCACAGCTACCATTGTCATGGTGACCTCTGCTGTCGTCCTTATTCCAATCCGGCAGGAGATAAAGGGTGTAAGGGTTCTGAGAAGCCGAGGAGAATCAAAAAAAGCTCATTAATATTTCACTGGAGAGTGGTGAATGAAATCACACAGTCCCTTCCATGGATCCTTTTATCAGCAGCCAAGATGGAGGGGATGGATCCTGGCTCTGGCAGACGTTTTCTCGTAGGAAGGATTGTGACACCTCCTGTTTGAGCAGATTTGTGGGGCTTTGGAGAGGCTTGTGTTCACTGAACAGGAGCTGTGCCAACCGTGACCAGCTCCCAGCTTCCCCAGTGCCTGTTCTGAAGGTCGGAGATCCCCGGTGAGTGGTACCAGGACGTTGCCTTAGGATCTTTGTTCTGTTATTGAGATTGAGGAGTGATGGGAGGCTGGGCACTGTCAGGGTGAGAGGAGGTTCACTGTCTCAGACAGGAGAGCAGCCAGGACACTGCCAGGGGCTCAGAGACCTGGGGTATCTTCTGTTCAAAGCCTTCTGGCAGGTCCTTGAGGGGCAGTGATAGAGGAGACATTAAAATAATCGCAGGATCTGATTCAGGAGCCAGCTCAGTCTCAGAGCAGACGCTGCTGGCTCTTGTCAGGCCCTGGTGGAGTGCAGGCACAGGAGTGAGTAATACAAAATCTGTAATAAAAGCTGGTATAATGGTCAGGAAAACAAAATTACCACACCTTTTCCTAGAAAATAAATCTCTTTTCTGTCCCCTAAGACTTGTTTTCTGCCATTTGTGAGGAAGAGAGGTCCATTTTGCCATCTAATGCAGCTTACTCCAAAGGAGCTTCAATTTTCTCTAGACTATGAATTTTTTTTGCAGATCCTAACAGCTTCAGGAATTCCACTAGAAAAGGTTTTTGATGGGATAGTGAAAATGGGGTTATCTAACTCAGGCTGAGGGTCTAACAACAGTAGCCTTCTTTTCCAGGCCCGATGCATCTGGGCAGGTAATCCTGGGCAAAAAGGGTTCCAGGTGATTAAAAATAATGCCAGCACCCCACCTCAAAAATAAAGCCATCATTTTGGGCTTGGAGTTAATAGTTTATCTCTCAGGTTAGTAACTGTAAGCTAAAGAAAGTTGCATTATTTGCATTCATTTTTGCACACATAGCAGTGAAGTTAAATTTAGTTTATTTAAAAAAACAGCCACAGAAACTACTATGTAAGCATACAAATCAGGCTGTTTTGTGAGGCTCAGTAAACATAAAGGAAGCAGCATTTTAATCAAAATGAGGAATTGCATCCTAATCACCTCTGAGCACATGCATATTTCATAAGTACATGTTCTGCACAGCAAACGCTGCGTAGGGGCTGCGGCTGCTCAGCTCCTCATCTGCTCAGCCCTCCCGGCACAAACCCGGCCGCGTCTGCACAGAGCCGGGAGAACGGGAGCCCTCCTTTTTAACGGGTGTGGGAAATGTCTGAGAAAATACAATAGAGTAGCAGTGGTGAGGAACGGAGACCGCTCCGCTCCCAGGACGGCCGCTGGAATTCCCTGCCGCTGGAATTCCCTGCCGCTGGAATTCGCAGGGGAGAAGCACCTGGGTCCCTCTGCGTCCTTCATCTCGGAGGGAGGGAGCCGTGATTTCCATCCAGGCTGATGAAGGGAGGTGATGATGGCAAGGCTGTCCCGAGTTTCCTGCTGACACACCGTGTCCAGGCTGTGCTGGCGCTGGGCCTGGCGTCTGCAGTCCCTGTCACAACCCGAGCCTCAGAGCCCCGAGCAGAGGCTGCAGCTGTCCCTGCAGGTGAAAGGCTGTTTGCTAAGTGTGATTTTATCTTGTCTGGGAGGTTTCCCCTCAGAGCCTCATTAAAATATTAATGATTCCTTTCTCTTGACTGGAATCATTAATAAATGCTCGATGCTGGTGGTGGAGCCCTGCACTTCCCTTCTGGATGGATCCTTTACTATTCCACACGTTCCTAACCTGATACCTGTGAACCAGAGCTGGGTCTGACCCTGTCAGGTGTTCACCCCCGAGCAGCCCCTCCTCAGACACTCCGGGACTCTGCAATGGAGACTCTGACCCCGCCGGTGCTTCCCGAGGCGCGGATTCCCGGGAATCACAGCCACTGGCAGCCCCGGAGCCCCGCTCCAGCAGCACTGCCCCGGCTGAAGGCTCCCCGCAGGCTGTAGGGAAGGGCGGTGCTGCCCAGCACGGCTCTTACACCGGGTCCTGGTCCTCTGGAGGCAGAATTTGGTTCTGGAGCTTTCAGTCTGTCACTAAAACTCGGTTTGATCACAGCTCCTGGGGCTGAATTTCCCGATCTGCTCACTGTGCCTGGGAGCCGGGTGGGAGAGAAGGTGATGGGAAGTAAAGAAGGAGCACTGGAGTAAAGATGGGCTGAGACAGCCCAGGGCAGAGCTCCGGGGAATGCCCAGCAGGCACGGGAATGCAGTTTCACACGTGGCTCTGGCAGCCATTAATTTTACCATTATTGGAGAAAGTTTCATACGCAGCTGATTTTCTGCTGCTTCCAGATGGGGTCACAGCTGGGTCACTCCAAGCTTCTGCCATTTTCCTTTTCCATTCCCTCCCTTCAGACAGGATAAGTTTCCCCAGCAGTTCGGGGTCTGCGTTTAACCCTCCCCGTGCCGTTTCCCGCAGTGGGGTGCTGTCACAGACTGCACAGCGTTGGCTTTTTCTCCAACACGCCGCAGACATCGGGGAGCCCCCACAGCAGGAGTGGTTCCCGAGCAGGGTGGCACGGCTGGGTGTGCTCGGTGACGGGTGTGACCTCCCTGGCACACTGGGTTACAGGTAAAGTTCGTATTTCTGCAAAGTTCGAAAGATTGCAATGTGAATCATGCTTGAGATCAGAGAATCGATTTCAGGTTTATTTGCCCCAGCCAGGGGAGATGTTCCAGAGCTTGGCTCTCCCTAAAGGCGCAGGTCAGCTCCCAGGAGCACAGCTGGGGGGGAATCCTGCTGCCTTTTGGGGAGCTGCTCGGTTCTTACTGCAGTGGAATTCTCTCTTTAATTTTAAGATGAAACTGATCTTTCTGTACGTGTTTTATCAGGATTTATCAGTCATGTTAAAGAAAGATAAATAAGAAGAGGAGCTGTTTGAATTCATCCCTCCCAAGACCTTCCGTTGATACCTGCGGAACACCTGGAGGAAACCTCACCGTGCTGTGAGTTCTGATCAAAGCTGCCACAGAGAGCGGCAAGGGGCAGCTCAGACCATGAAATGCACTGGGTGAGAAGGCAAACTGGGGTTCCACGGCAGCTGCCGCGAATGGGCAGCCCGGAGCACGGCGGTGCCGGGAATGCGAGCGCTCCAGCCCTGGAGCAGCTCGGGATTTACGGGAGTGACAGCCGCGGCTGACATCAGCTGGCGCTGCCTGCATTGGGTTTCGGAGCCGGCTCGGAGGTGTGGCTTTGCGGGGACTGCTCCAGGCTGGTGCAGCCGGGAGGGAGCCGGGAGCATCCTCCCGTCCCTGCCCTGCTGCCGGCGGCGGCTCCTCCCTCCTGCAGCTCCGGCAGCGCGGGGAGAGCCCGGCAGCCTCTCCCAGCATGTGTGAGCCCGAGCCGAGCCCGGAGCCCGCCCTGCCTCCGGCCGAGCTCCCGGGAGAGGCGCGGTGCTGCCGTCCGGAGCGGGGGAGCGGCGTGCGGAGACCCCGGCAGCCTTAATTCACCGTCTGCCGGCACCGGAGCGATCTTGAAGAATTCCATTGTTTTCAGCACCTTTGTTACTTCATCGCTGCCTGGCTTTCTGGGAACAGGAGTTCTGCTCATTAGGGGTGCTGCCACCTGAATGTTTCTTCATCAGATGCCACGAAAGAGAGTCTAGGAAAACAAAGAAACTTGGGATGTGGAGCTGACAGTTCTGGTTTCAGCTGGTGAAAACTTGCAGGATCAGTGAGAAGGCAAAGGAAACAATGCCCAGGACAATGTCGGTGACTCCGGGTAATTTGTCACTCAATGGGACGAGCTTCTTCACCGAGAGCCACAGCGTTACGGACAAACCCAGCGAGCAGAGAACTTGGAACATCTTTCTGTTCTGCTTGACTTTTGCCATTGCGCTCCCAGCCCTCCTGGGCAGCATTTATTCACTGGTTTCCCTGCTGAAACTGCCGAACAAAACCACGGTTTCGATGATTGTGACCTCTTTGGCAGCCGATGATCTGATCAGCATCGTGCCGGTGATTATGTTCATGCTCGCACAGTGGTCCAGCGAAGCCCTGCCCCAGCCTCTGTGCAGCACCTCAGCCTTTCTGTATTTATTCCAGGGCATCTCCACCAACCTGAAAGGGTCTCTTATCGTTTCTTACAACTTCTACGCCCTCAACACGCCCGGGACGCTGAGCTGCGGCTCCTCCAAGCGCGGCGGGAGCGTGGCCTGGGCCATCCTGGCCGTGTGGACGGTCAGTTTGCTGCTGAGCGCTTTGCCCCTCTGCGGCTGGGGCAGCTTCATCCCCACGGCCTGGGGCTGCTTCGCCGACGGTGGCAGCTCCTTCGTGCTGCTGGTGCTGGCCGTGTACTCGCTGTGCCTGGCGCTGCTGGCCGCGCTGGCCGCGCCGCTCTCGCTGCAGCTGCTGTGCTCAGGTGAGCCCCGGCTGCCGCACGCCCAGCGCCTGCGGGGCTCCTCGGGCTCCATCTGCCCCGGCAGCGCTGTCGCCGCTCCGCTGGCACTGCTGGACCCCGGGGGGAAAAGCCCCGAGCCCTTCCCGAACTCGGGGGCAGTTTTTGGGAAGGGTGTGGCTGAGAGCAGCACTCAGAGCAGGAGCTTCACGGTGGGCTTGGCCCAGAAACGATTCTCGCTGATCCTGGCACTGACCAAGGTCCTTCTCTGGCTCCCAATGATGGTAAATTCTCCGATGGCTTCGCTTTCCAATGCTCACTTACATTTCAGTGGGATGTGACCTGTGGGCCATGGATTGGCACAGATGAACTGTGGCCATTGCAGCCGTTCCTCGTAGTGTAGTGGTGCCAGCAAAGTCCTCTCCAGCAGGTCTGTGTCTGCAGAGTTTGGCTGGTGCCCGGGGGTTTGGCAGAGCCTGGTTCATCACTCTGACACTCTCCCATCACATCCTTCATGTCACGTGAATACCGGGGGCAGTGAGGACCCCTTTGGCACTGCCTGCTGTGGGACAGGGTCTGCTCAGCATCCTGGGGCTGGGAATTGAGCTGAGGGCCCCTCTGTCATGTCCTCTGAGACTCATCCTTTGGGTTAAAAAACAGGAGTTTAGTAGAAAAATGCAGTTTGGTTGCAGCTTTGTAAAATCCCTGTAGTGGTGGGGTGGGAGGCAATGCTGGGGTGTGCGTGTGGGAACAGGAGCCTGAGGAAGGGATGTGCTGGGAACAGGGAACACAGCCCTGGGGCGGCCACCCCTGCTCTGTGTGTGTGTTTGGGAACAGGATCCTGAGGAAGGGATGAGTTGGGAACAGGGAACACGGCTCTGGGGCGGTCACCCCTGCCCTGGGTGGTCAAGGGAGGTTCCTCGGTACCCCACAGGACTGGCTGGCACCGGGAGCTGCTCACAGGTGCTCAGCATCTTCATTCAGCTTCAGCGCGGGTTTTTCTGAGAAATGCAGCGCGAGGGGAGAGCAGTCAGTGTGTTTCCTCAGCAGACACTGTTGTGCTCAGCAAACACTAATGACAATCTGTGTCTTCCAGGGGTGTCACACTCACAGCGAGATGTTCTCTTTGTTCCTGGAAGCCGCTCGTGTGCCCCAAGCGATTTAAATTTCAAACTGCTGTGCCTTGCAGATCCAGCTGGCTGTCCAGTACACCACTGGGCTGCAGAGCCTTCCCGCTGAGACCCTGAGCTTCCTGCTGACCGTGCTGGCTGCGGCCGTCACGCCCGTGTTCGTCCTGTCCCAGCACTGGCTGCACCTGCCCTGCGGCTGCGTCATCAACTGCAGCAGGAGCTCCTGCGCAGGGGCTTCAGAAGCTGCCAGCAGTGAGTGTGGAGGGACTGCCTCGGTGTGACAGGGGCTGCCAGACCTTCCCTGGTAACCTTGGAACCTTCTAGAGCCCTGTTTCCCTTGGGATCTGTAAAAACAGCTGGAGGAATGGGCTGGGTCAGATGGAGGGGACT
Organism: Pomatostomus ruficeps; assembly: GCA_013400735.1. Lineage (NCBI taxonomy): Eukaryota > Metazoa > Chordata > Aves > Passeriformes > Timaliidae > Pomatostomus > Pomatostomus ruficeps. Next base: position 102,633 of record VYZT01025839.1, read on the forward strand.
CACAAGGATCCCCTGCTCTCAGCTGCAAATGTTAAAGGCCAAATATTCCTGAGGATGTGGGAGTTGCTTCCCATTCTCTGGAGTGAAAATCCTCTGCCATCAGTGGATGAACTCCTGACAGTCCCCACACGTTCAGGAGAAAGAGAAAAGCCATCCTCGGTGCATGGCTGTCACTCGCTCTGAACACATCTCCGGGTGCAGAATGTCCTGTGCTGCCCCTGCTGCCCTTGCAGCCACTTTCCCAGAGAGGACGGCTGCAGTTCACCAAGAGGGCAGTTCCTCCTCAGAAGTCTTTCTTCTCAACAATTCATTCTCTTTATGGACAGAAAATTGTCTGTTTCCAGCAGATCTGGATAATTTATTCCATGTTCTAGCATGTCATTTGCATTGTGTTTGTAATCTCATTTTTCTCCTCGGTCTCCACTCCTAACACCGTTTCTTTCCTTCCTGCCCAGCCAAGCGCAGCGGTTTCGAGTTCAACCTGTCCTTCCAGCATGGCTATGGGATCTACAGGATCTCCCAGGAGAGCCCTCCTGACCCCACGGGAGATGGTAAATCCTCGTCCTGCCGCAGCCTGGGGAGCTGTGCCTGCGAGGGGCCGGGCAGGGGCAGCGCTGGGTTCCCGCCTGGGGCACTGGGACACGGCTCCTGGGACACCCCGGGGGCTGGGACAGGCCCCCCACACCCCTCCCCTGATGGGCCAGGGGGCTCTCAGCGCCAGGAGGGCACCAACTGCGACTCCCCGGCATTCCCGGAGGGACCAGAGTGGAGCCTGTCCCACGAGGAAAGCCACAAACCGGAGCTCACGGACTGGGAGTGGTGCCGGAGCAAATCCGAGCGGACCCCTCGGCAGGTAAAACAGGAATTTATCCTTTTCCGGTAATACCAGTTCCTTATGGAATAGGGATGACTTTTACTGACATTAATACTTCTATTGGTCCTATTTTTTAGTGAAACCCATACACAGCCCTGTGTAATGTTCAGTAACCACAGACGGAGTGGCAGGTGCTGATCCTGCAATAATTCCTCATTTCTCTTCTTTATCATGGGGTTAGCTTATCTGGTGTGCACCTGCACGGTTTGTGTATGGTAAGAATTAAGAATGAATTACATTAATTCATCTCAATGAATAGGAAGTTTCTCTCCAAAAGATGACATTTCCCAGAGGATTCCGCTGTGGAATTCAGGGGCCATTGGGCAGTGCAGTAGGAGGGAGTGGGGACAGGAGCTCCAGAAGGCTTTAGGTTGGAAGGGATCTCTGGGATCCAAATTCAACCTCCTGCTCCAAGCAGGGCGACTCCAGAGCCGGATCAGCTCATGCCTGGCCCTTGCACACGCACAGGACTTGTGTCAGATGCGTTTTGTATTCAAATCTGGGAATCTCTCTCCTTCTGGTAAACACACGTTTATCATCTGAGTCACAGCAGGAATTTGGCTGATATTTCAAATCTGACTGATCATCCCTTCATAACGAGCCAGTGCTCACTCTGTTGCAGAGCGCAGAGATGAATCCCTGCATTTGGGGGCAAAAGGAAGCAATGACTCAGCCTGGATTGAATCTACAGCTGTGCCAAGGCCTCGTGTGCCATGGACAGCCCGGATAACAAAACCACTGCATCAGTAGGCTCACAGTTCAGTGGCTCTCCTTGCAGGAGCTTCCACATGATGCTTAAAAAATAAATAAATAAAATAATTCCTTTCCCCATGCACCTGCAGCAGGCAGGAGCAGCCCTTTGTGAGCAGCCGGCAGTGCCAGCCTGGGGGTGTTTCCTGGGGCCTTGTGGGGCACTTTTGGACACGCTCTTCACTGCTTGCACTACAAACAATCACAGCTCATCCATTTCTGACACTGTCCTAGGTACAACCCTGTGCTGGCACCAAGGCTCCTATGGGGTAAAAGTTCCAGGCTCTGGAGTTGCAGCTCTGCCCGGCTCTGACATTCAGCAGGGACTTCACAGCTGATGTTTGCTTTGCTGCTGGCAAAGGGCAGGGTGTGAAACCCCTGCAAGCTTTGAAAAGATAACTTTAATGCATTGCTCAGGTGTACATTGGATGAAAGATCAGTTTGGGCCACACACTAAATAAGTTTAAAATCATCTCTTGTATTCATCCTGTCTGGAAGTCCCAAAGTGTCTAAGGAAAGTCACTCTGTTCTCACCACTCTGCATTTCCCACCTGGGTTAAAAAAGGAGGCTCCCACTGGCATTGACTGGCCACACCCTTCTGCAGGAAATACAGAGATTCTTCCAGAGTCCATGAATACAGGGATTCCTATTAGAGTCCATAAATACAGGAGTTCCTATTAGAGTTTATAAATCCAGGGCTTCTTCCAGAGTCCATGAATACAGGGGTCCTTATTTGAGTCCATAACTACAGGGGCTCCTATTAGAGTCCACAAATCCAAGGGTTCTTACTGAGTCCATCAATCCAGGGGTTCTTCCTGGAGTGCTGCTGATCTTCTCTTCCAGAGGAGAAGCTGCAAACACTGCAGCAGGAGGGAGATCAGCCCTGCCCCGTGGATGTGGGATGAATTTGATTGAGCTGTTTGAGGAGCAGGGGGTGCCTGACAGGACCCCGGGTGCCTCTGGATTCCTCTGGAAGCCGTGGGCTTGCAGAGTGGCCCTTCCTGGGGTGACAGTAATGACTGTGGAGCTGGCTGTGTCCTCGTTGTCTGTTCTGCGAGCAGAGAGTTGCTCCATCAAAGTGTTTTCTCTGAATAAAAGTGGCAGAGAGAGCGAGGCAGCAGGGTTTATTGAATACATGATAGGATGGCTGTAATAGAGAGAGAAAATGGTACTTGTCATTTCCAGCTCCTGCTCGGCTGCAGTTTTGAAAAATACCTTTAACATCTCATAGAACAGCTGTGTATCTCCCCTCCTAAGGAGATTGAGTGTAAATATGTCATGTCTTATTTTGCCTACGCCTCGGTGCCCTCAGGCAGCAGAAACCTCCCAGGCTGGCAGTTTGTTCCAGGCTTGCTGATTATTTTTCTCTATCTCATCTGTGGGTTGCCTCAGGCAAACTCTTTGAAGAGACTTGACTCAGGGCCTCTCGATGTGCCCTGCGAGGAACCAGAGGGGGAGGCTGTGCCAGTGACTCCGGTGGGGAGGAGCGGGCGCAGGCAGGAGTATTTTAACGTGATAAATACACAGCACCTCCCTCGCTGCAGGAAAGCTGTGAACGCTCCCTCCAACACCAGGCTGGGCACAGAGCTGAGCCAGGAATGGCCCCGAAGGTTCTCTTTGCTCCCCGCTGGCTGGGGGGATCTGCACCCCCTGTGCCCCTGCTGAGCGGCTGAGCTGCTCCCCTCGGGGCTCCTCCTGCTCTGCAGGTTGGAACTTGGCTCCTGATTTCCAAAGGGGCTCCTGTGGCTGGAAAATCACTGTGACATTCCACCTTCGTGTTCCCACCTTGCTCCAGAGGTGTGTGAGCTCTGTGTGGTGCTGGGTGGCTCCTGCAGCTCCCTGGAATTGCAGAGCAACAGTGGCAGTGGGGACATTTGCCCAGGAGGGCAGGGCTGGGCACGGCTCCTGCAGCCCTTCCCTCGCAGGTGTGCTCATCCTGGATGCTCTGTGC
>VYZT01025840.1:5000-25000 GCA_013400735.1 Pomatostomus ruficeps
AATTACAGTACAGATATCAGATTCTAGCAATTCTTTTGCTGCAATGAGATAATTTCTGGAGGCAAGACACCTGGCCAGGCTAGAGTGGTGATTAATTTTATGTGTTTAGGGTGCAATCATCACTCAGAAAAAGGCTTAGGGTTTGGATGATGGATGACGGGTAAAGTGCAGGCTGATAGGACATGGCCCATGAATCTGTTCTACATCATCAGTTCCTTTGATCACTGGCAGAAGTTCAGAGATACTTCTTTGCATCTGTCCAAAATAAACAAGGCTACCATATACCTTTTGCAAGATCACTTTTAAATTCAGGCGCTTTTTTTTTGTGGGGGAGAAAACACCTTTATTTTCTTCAACAATGGCTGAGGGAAATAAAAACAAACACCTCATCTTGCACTGATGTGCACTTTTACAGGCAAAAATACATCGGGCGTGTGTGCGTCCATGTCCATACACATATATATTTTTTAATGAAAGATGATAGCATAAAAGCAATTTTTTCCCCTGCAAACTGATACCTATGTTGACACCATAGAGGCGATTCAGCATAGCTGCTGAAAAACAGTGTTACACAGGCTGTCATGAGAAGAAAGCCCTAAGTTATAGCAATGCTATGCAGCATTTCTTCTTCATTAGTAATGGTGGTGTGACTACAAATTGTTGGGAATCTTTCTCACTAGTGATAGCAAAATGAACTGTGTAACCAAAATGATTTTGATTAATAATTCAGAAGAGTTAAAGGGTGAAGAGATAGAGAGAATTTGTGCCAAACTACCAAAAAATATTTTTTGTATCTCAATTAACAAAATATAATTTGATAATTGGAAGCAAATGCTTCTTTATCATATGATTTCTACTTTTCTTTACCCAATGCTGTCCCCTGCAGGGTGTAGGAAATAGATCACAGAAGTACTCAGAGGCTAAGAAAAAGATTTTTTTTTTTTTTTAAAATCCAGGAGTAAGAGAGGAATGGCTGAATTAACATCATGTTCTCTATCAGAATTCATTATCAAGCCAGCATGGTTCATGAAAATATCCTTTCAGAAGCTTGACTGGGTACTGTGATGGGCATTCCTTGAAAATATTCTCTTATATCTCATGGCATATGTGCAACCCTTCTTTCCATAGGTGTTACGAATTCCTAGTGCTCATGTTGATATTCTGTCTGTGGGCAGTAAGATGTTAAGCATTTCTTTTATATGTCTCATCAGCTGCGCTTGGACAAGAAAATCAAACAGAACACATAAATTATAAAATACCTCTCAATGGACTTTCTTACCCTTTTATAGAAGGAGAAGTAAAGGGTATCCAAGACTGCTCTGTATATGTAGAAAATATTAAGCTACTACCCTGCTTAAAAGACAGGTGACCTCATAAAAGCAATGTAACTCCTCTCAAAAAGGACATTAAAAGAAGTAAAGGGAAGCATAAAAGTGGAGAGCTGATTAGAGTTCATTAACAAGATCATCTTTCTACCAGACAAAAACAAAACATGGAGCTTAAAAAAATACCTCTGTGAGCATTTGTTATCACATAGAAATCATATTCACATGATTTCTGTCTCCTTACTCAGCTGGAAAGCTGCTTTATCTGACTAAGTGCAAATCCTGAAATGTTCATTAGCTCTCTTGAAACACCTTGACTTGTCTTTATTGAGTTGCATTTCATCCATAGCCTTTGCACCTGGGGGCACACAATAAATTTTTCTTCACAAAGGGTTTCTCAAGAGTGTATGACTGTTCCTTTTCTCCCCAGAGTCTGAATGCATTGCATCATCTTCTATCATATTTACAAGCCTGGGGCCCAGGATGAAGAATTGTTTAGTATCTCCAAACCAAAGCTTGCCACGTAGCAGATCAAATTGTTGTTGCTCTGCCACTGAGCTGACTCAGTACTTCCTTGTTTGATTTAAGGCACAGTTCCAGTGTAAAAAGTTATTGTAAAAATGGTATTTTCTCCTGCAGCAGAGCTAGTTCCTATGTGTATGAAGAATTATATGTGCTGACTCAAGTGACAAAACATAAGTATTTACTGCTTCTGGTGTTTCCAGCTCTGCAGAGCAAAGATGGAGGAGAGAAAGCAGGTTAGGATCCTTTTAATGTGTATGCACTAATATTCCTTTCCAGAGTTCTCTGTGTTTAGCCTTTGCAAATTCAGGGAGAATGATTGCATCCCAGAGCTCTTTATGGGAGTATAATTTGGCCTCTACTGCTGGTGGGTAGCCATGGAAAGGCAGCATCTTAGTCTCTGAGACAGTGCATGTGGAAACACCACAGACAAAAAACTCTTAATGAAATTGTAATTTGAAACAGAGTAGATCAATACTTTTTACTGTTCCATACCATATTTTACCTGTAGTGACGTGCAGTTTTGGCTGCAGTGATTATTTTGTGGCATTCTGGCTTTGTAAACTTTTCTCTTGGACTAACAACATCTCTTACTATTCAGAGGTAGTGGAAAAATATTTCTGCTTTTGTCATTACTTACCACTTCTTTTAGAATAAAGCAGAGTGCCAATTTCTTTGCATTATCCAGCTAGCTATCATACTTTTGAAGCTAATCTGTGCCTCGATGCTCTGGTCTGTTAGCACACAGAACTGCCCTTCAGTGACTCTGGTCTGTCCCCACTGAGCCATTCCAAGGGTTGGTGCAGGCTTCCTGCTTTGGCTGTCTCACACAGTCAGTATGTGAAGCTATGAAGGGAGTTCATAAGGAATTACTGAGTTCCTAGGGCTGAGTGTTGGTTTCAGCATGTTCACAGTGTCTGCCTTATTGCTTTAGCTTGTCTAATCCAGGGAGAGGAGTTGTCTCGCTCTCTGTTTCAAGGTGACACTGAAGCTTGCATGAGAATGATGTGGACTTGTGTTCCATCAAGAAAAGGCAGTGGTTAGAGCAAGCAAAGGAGCAAGATGATTTACTTGAATATTTCAGCTACTTAAAGGAGAATTTTTAGCCATTGTCTTAAATTCCTAATTGCTACTAGGTGATCAGATCTACAGCAATGTCTGCTGGTTACTTTTGTAGTCTTTTGCAGTGAAATTGTCACCTTTTCAGAGCAGTTTGTGGGGCCATATTTTATGTCTAGTAGAACAGAAATCAGTGGGAATAGGGCAGCTTGCTTAATTAGTCCAATACCTTACTCTGTTTCATTGAAGCAGTAAAAGTTTAAATAGAATTTATGGTTACTGAATTCTGAAAGACTGTCTTAACCAAAAGACAGTGGCTATCAACAAACCATGCTGTGGTATTTCAAATAAACACTGGCCCCTCTGCTGAAATATCTTAGCACTGGGAAGAGGAGTGGCTTCTCTTGGCAGCTTTGGAATTTTCTGCCCAAGTAGTCCAAAAAGTTAACTTGTATTGGCCTCAGGGTATGTCTGTTCTTCAGCTGGGAACTAGAACCAGGTTCTTCTTTAAGAGACTCCAGTCTTAACTAATGGTGAAGCTGATAGCATTTGCAGCCTTTGGTACATGCTGTTCAATTCTAAATTAATTACCTATAAATTAAAGCAAAACGTCATTGTTGTAGAGAGAAAAAGAATAAGAGGCAACTACATCAAGCTTATCTATGAGTAAAGGGCAACTTACCTCCTAGATCCCAGCCCTTAGAAGCTGACTAACTCTATGCAGTATTAGAATTACAAAAAATCCTTGGGAAGGGGCCGGGGGGAGTGCCCTTGACTTGTCTTAGATTAAAAACTGAAAGTTTTAAGGCTTCTCTCTAACATGAGGCTAAACTACAAAATATCAGTTATTCTTTGAACTTAGCTTTTAAATAACCCTTTCGGTATTGTAGCCTGAGCAACAAATATTTTATTGATTTGTGTGTGTGGATGGATTGTGCTTAAGTATATTCAGTTAATATGGCTTAGTAATTTCTCTCAAAATACAGCTATCCTTGTAAGCTCTTGAGACTGGTTTAGCTTGATCAGTAGTTTATAAAAATCTTGTTATGTATTTCCATGAGAAGGAAGAATACTGCCAGCGAGAGCCATGTGACTCCCAGCACTCACCTTTTTGTTCTCCTGCGTAGCAACTGAAGTCATTTCTGTAGGCTGTATTTGCCCCTGAAATGTATGAACTCGTAAGTCAAGATGGAGACTCGAGTGCAAATTCACTTCCTGATGGTTAATAGCAGTTATGTCCAAAGACCCTGAGGAGAATCCCTAATTCCATGAGAGTTTTACCTTCTTCTGGAAACTCTTTTGTTGTGAGCAGGCCTGGCTCAAGGGGATAATAGGAACTTGAAATATGAGTATATTTGAAAAATGCACATATACACTACAGACACATAAGCTTGACAATCTTTAGGAGCTGTCTGATAACTTTCTACAAAGCAGCTTGACCCCCTACTGTTATTTTTTTATATTTGTATTTACTTTATCACACAGAAAACCAATCATGTTACTCTGTCATACCAGTTATTTTATAAAAGTAGACAGAGGCATGTAGCAGCTCAGAAGAGCTTACAGTCTCCTGCAAAGACTCAGCACTTTCTTCCCTTGAGGTCTGAAGTTATTGGGGCAACTTAAATGCTTAGGTTTTATTCTTTTAAATCTGGCTAATAGAATAATAGAACATCATACTATTAAAATATTCTTGAAAAGATCTAGTACATAAATATGTCCTTGAAAAATATCATCATAATTTTATAATATCACCTATATTAAAAGTTCAACATCATGTTACACAAGAGACTTGACTTGAGAGCATATATCCATTTAAATTGTAGCAAACTTAGTCAATGCAATATAAAAGTATCTTCCGTATTGCTGTTGGGGATCATTCTGCTGCATTTATTTGGATGTCAAAGTGACAGGCCATTAGCCTAAGGGTAAGCTAATTATTTAAGGAACTTTTCTTGTTTTGTACAATGAAGAAGTACTCTCGAAAATACAACACAAACATAGATATATGTGTCAGATGGTAATGGTCCATTTCTTTTAAATATGAAAATGTAATTTTAGCATTCAAACAATCAAGACAGGGGTAATTCAAAATAAAACAAGAACAACCATCATTAAATGGCTGTGTTTCTGGACTTAGATTGATGCTTAACACATTGATCTTCTTCAATAGAAGCTTTCCATATTCCATCTGTTAGAATCTTTGACCTTTTCTTAACACCATTAAAAGATAAAATGTTAATCTACTGAAAAAAGATGCATGACCTTTTAAAAGTGAACTGTACCACTTTACAGTCTGCCATCATTAAAGAACTTTATGCTCAGGAGCCACACATTATGTGTATCATAGCAATATAATTGTTTAGAATAATGTAATTGTTCAACCAAGAAGATATATACCACACATAACATAAATTAGAACTAGAACTATGTGAACTTTGAAAACCCAATCAAAATAACATGTCAGATCGAGTCTTACTTTCAGTTTTAATCAGCCTCAACCTCAAATTTATTTTTTATTAATATGCCGCAAAGCATGCCTGGGAGATACCATTTTAACAAAGCAACAGAAAGGTACTTTGGGACAAACAAAACCACATCACTGGCAAAGGAAGATGCTTATCATCCTTGGGTGTAAATCACATTTAGTTATTTTTTCAGTATAAGGAAATAACTGGAGCACAAGTATTTTATATTTCATAAGGAATTTCAATAGCAAGGAAATTAATGAAAATGGATTTAACTTGTTTTTACTAAATCTTAATTATATTAAACTTGACTTCTTAAAAGCAGTGGCCACAGCACTGAAACTTGGTTTAAATCCAATTCAGTATCAGATAGTAATTAGTTTTGAATATAGGCTAATTTGACTCCAGATTAAGTCTCTGTTCTGAATTCTAACTACAGAGAATAAAAAACCCAAAAAACTGAATATATGATATAGGCTCAGATAACCTAATCTGATCTTCTGGTAGGGCCTAAGTTATAGATAAAGGCCATCAAATTGTTTTGAGGGCATATCTATATAACAGTGTATCTACTCAGTAACTGCTTAACAGAGGATAACAGAAGGTTCAACTACCTTATACATTTGAATATGATATTCTGCTAGTACTTTTTATTATATAGGTAAAAAAGCCTTTCTACAGAGGAAAGCTTGTATTCTTCTATTTTAACCTAAATTCTGTTCAAGCCCCTAACTTGTTCCATTTTCCACAGTAAAACCAGTGAGCTTAGACTGGATAATTTGGGGTTGGAATATCCTCTATGCATGTTTTTCAGTGGAATTTACTTCTTAAGGTAAGTGACTGCACGCAAAACAGAAATGCAAGCATTCTAAGATAACGTAAATTTAGGTCCTGATATTAATATTATTTGACTGTATTAATTTATTATATTTAGCAATGTCACTGTGGTGAGGGCTCTTAGCCCTTATGCAATGGGTGCATTTAAATTGGTAATTTGGGGCACAGAAGTGATATTTTCCTTTGTGATTTTGCCTTGCACCTATACCTGAAGGCAGGTGGTGTGTGCCCAAAGCTGTTTCCTACCTCCTGAAACTGAAGCTGAAGTCATTGGCTGAATTACCATTGTGAGTGGTAATGAGGACAAAGAGTCCTGCAGGCTTTAGCTCTCCACACATGTACTGCATGCCCAGGAAAAGAAATCGGCTTGAACTTCATTGTGAGAAATTTGATCATCTGCATAAAGATGCAGAAAGTAAAGGAGAAATCACAGGCTTTGCTAAGAGTTTTTGACAAGTTGAAAGACATTCACTTCCAGTTAAAACTTCATATTCTGTTTTCTGATTGCGTTGCTGCACTAGCCCTGTCTATTTATGTTAAATAAGCAGCACCCCATTTTGCACAGGCCAAGCATTTAATCTTTGAAGTTAGTGGTCACTTTTTTTGTCAAGCTCTTCCATTGTTTAGACCTGCTTCCCAGTCCCAGCCCCAGTTTATCACACCGCAAATTTCCTCTCTCGCATATTCTTCCCTCTAGGTCATTGATAGTGAAAGCTAGCAATATGTTTCCTGGTGTTCAACCATGTGGCACTTCACTAGTCACATAATACACCAGATAAGGAGATGACAGTCTGTGCTGCTCTGAATAGCATATGTGCATGCCATCTGAAAGCCAGGAGCCGAGCACATGGATCCAGCCAACAGAGGGAGTCAATGGCAGCAAAGCACTGGCCATTCAACCCCTGCTATGGAGAGAAGACAAATGGACAACTCTGCCTTTATGGTTAAAGGGAAGGCTTCAGCCTGGTTCTCGTTAGTCCCTAGGCATCGTTTGGAGGCCATGTGCTCCTCTTCTTTCAAGCTGGAGGTTCCCTATGTGACACAAGCTTGGTCCCAGCTCAGCAGTAGATGGTGCCCTACTAGAATGTCAGCTGCTTTAAGAGAAGTTTGGCCCTTCTAACAATTTTTATGTGTACAGGGAAGATCTGATCTGTAGCGTTTGCCTTTTTGTCTACCAAGTATAACTATCAAGTAACATAAAGAAGCTATAATTGCTATCTAGTTAGAGTTACAAAATAGAGCCTGCTTTGTAGGAATATCTGCTTGCTCCATCTTTTACAGTATAGTAGTAATGTTTAAAATCGCTTCTGCCTACTCATAGCTTGGTACCCAACACAGCTAAAATGGAATAGATCTCATCAACCAAAGTGGCATTCCCTTCAGACTAAGAAAGTCCTAGATCTCAACATTGGTGAATATAATAAAGAGTCTTTTCTCTTTGATAGAGGCAAGCTGTCACAGTAATAGTGAAATGAGACACAGAAGAAAAAAAATTCGAAATATTCTTAGACACATTCAGGCAACATGTAAATAGAATAATAAATCTGGCAAGAAAGATCTGTTTATTTTTCGCACAAAAGGGCTAAGAAGTTGTTTGGGGTTTTTTTCCATTTTAAAGCATGAATTTCTTTTTCTTCCACCTGAAGTCTGCACAGTATTCCACAGAGCAGCTGTCCACAGCAAGAAACTCATCATTCATTCTCTGATCAGCACATACAGTAAGTGACATGAAACTCTGCTTAATTCTCTTGTGTCTTCATGAAATAATTTCTTCACCAACTAAAGAAATCTGCTGTTTACCATAATCTCAATTTAACACCTTCTCTCACTGTTCAGAAGTAACTGTCTGCATTTGAATGGGGTTTGCAAAGCAGAAGTAACTGCCAGGGAAAACTAAACAAGTCTTGTCTCTTCCTTGAGAGTTGAAAAAGGCTTTAGTTTTTTTATCACAGTGACAGGTTACATGGTAAATAAAGTTTGAGATCTTTGCTTTGCCCATTTAGTACAAGAATTGGTTAGAAGTGAACAAAGCTGAAGGGTGCAAAACTTGAACTAAGCCCAAGTGACACATTAAGTGGATTGTTGGGAGGCAAGTGGCGCATGCACACAGTGACCCTAGGGGTGGGTGTGCTGGGACACGCTGGGGGTGCTGCTCCTCACTTGCTGAGGAAGCCCCTTCAAACTAATATGAGTGTTCAGTTAATGAGCACTGTGGAAGAGAGGCCTTGGGAAACATTGCGCTCCTTAGAAGCTAATTTGGTTGGTTCGTGTTACACAGAAAGCTGCTGGGAGGATCTCAGCGCCATTGAAGCTGGGAAGGGTCCCACCTTGCCTCACATTACCATGCTGCAGAGGATCGCTTAAAAAAGAATTCCTCATTTGCACTGGAATCAGATATAATATCTTTAAATCAGCAATCAAAACAAAGGCCCTGTTAATATTGTGAGATTAGATAGATTTCTACAGATTTGTTCTGAAGTTAATGAAATTGCATCCAAATTTGAGACATGAGAGATGAAATGTTCTGCAGGAGTTCAAAGCCTGCCATGGCAGCTGCTCTCTCCAGCAGCCTGTACAAGACGTGCAAGCACTTACCTGGGAACCTGTTCTTGAGGAAAACCTCTCCTGCAACTCTCTTCCCCTGACTCATAAAGTTATTATTTGAGGAAATTCGCATTTGAACATTTAGAAATACAGTGCACAATGGTTTCATGTCACAGCTGGATTGAACTAAGAAAAAGCATTGTTTTGGAGGGTAGGAACCTCTTTTTGTCTTTTGTGTTTATATCGCTGTGTTGATTTACTGCAGGTAAAAAAATGGTGATGTAAAATCCTTGTGTAATTTTTCTGAAACAGGATGAGTTTTCGCATGATGTGAGTAGCATTGTACTGCTAACTACAAAATGCTTGGAGGAAACTAAACTAAGTTGAAGGAATTAATATTCCATCAAAGAGTCGGTACTAGCCTCAATAAGATATTTTTAGAGTTTTTGAATTTTGATATATGTGTCTTTTTTTCCCAAGAGAACAGGAAAACTACTTCTCTTCTCACCACTTCTTTCATGTTAGGTTGTTTATGGCAGACCATTGCATTAGGTCATGTTGCATTTGATCTGCTGGAAAATGAACAGTGTTTTGAATCATCCATATGTTTTATTTGCTGCCTCTCTTTGGTCAGGTGAATGTAACTTTCCTACCAGTACCCAGGTACGTACCATGGTTAAAAGCTTTCAGATAAGCCAGGTATGTACCTAATCAGAATACTCTTGCCTGAGCAGAGCTTTCAATGCCAGAAATAATGTTTTTAAAGCATATTGACATATGCATTAGATGAAAAACACACATAGTATTGAAGTGCTCTATTTCCCTAGAAAAGGAAGAGAATAAGTCTTAATTTTCCTTTAGGGCAAAGCTTTAATAGAGTCACTGCTAGTTCATAGTCTTCCAGTTATTGTTTAAACCCCACAAGATACTGAAGGCTCTGAGTGTTTATACCAAGAAAAGAAAAATATGAATTCATTCTCAAGCTCAGATTTGGAGCAAATAAAGTTATTCTGATTTCTATTACATTTCTTTCCCACCAGCATTACCCTCTTGCTATTATTTAGCTGAACAGTTTTAGTGTCTTGGGTCCCTTGTACCTTACGGAAATTGAGAGGAAAAATCAAAGGTCACAAGGAACATGGAAAAGTGTAATTAAAAAATTGCAACAAAGAAAAAATGTAGTGGAACAGAGTATACAAACAGAAGCTATCGAAGTGGTGCTCTGCCGATATTTTTGTGTCCTCATTTAGGTGTGTCTATGTGGTTGAGTGATTTTCCTCAGTAATCTGCTTGTTTTGTTGGTTTTACAGTTTTTGGCAAGACGATCTCTTAATTTTTCTCAGATTCTGCCTGTTTCCTCTAAGATGGACACAGTTTATCATGTTGCCATTATCCATACCCAGTGCTTCAAGGACTTCTGTGTTTTCTTAACAAGCCACCCAACTTCTCACATGATATTACATGTACTTGGAACTACATCTCATTTCTCCTCCTTCATGGCTACCAGGCATTGTATTGCAAAGTGGGACCTGCAGCAGTTGAATTTTCAGTTCTATAGTGCCCAGTACATATCAGTTGCCACATCCCAGGGCCTGAGTGGAATCCCAGTCTGTCAGGATCATTTTACTACATCATGCAACGTGCAAGGACATGCCAAGCTGGGCAGAAGAGAGGAAAGCATGCAGCCGTTTTAGCAGCTTCTGTCTCCTCCCTGACTGATATTAATGTGAATTTTGTGATAAAATTATGTGTGTCACTTACAATTTGTAATGTGGTCAAATCTGGATTTTAGAGGGTCAGACTTTCAGATAACCTGGGTGTACAACTGATAGTACAGACTCTTTGTAGTTACCCCGTTTGGAAACAAAAGGTGAGTACAGCATGCGTAAATACATTTGTTCGGTGTATCAGCCTTCTGAAACAGTTTGCAAATCTGTTCTTAAAACAAAATGGGTTTTTTTGGTGGCTGAAATGAGGGGCACATAAGCATCAGTGGTTTTGTCCATTTGTTCTTGTGTTCAAGAATTCAGTGAAAGGCAGAACTTTTTGCAGTGCCTTTGCTTATTATATGACTAGGCTTTAGATAAATTGTGATAATGTTTGGCTCTGTATTTGATTTGTAAATTTTGAATGTGAGGTTATGCACATCTATGGCTTGTGAGCAGAGCCAGGCTGACAGCAGAGGGATTGATCTCCTTGGTGGAGCAGGTACAGCATGTGTTGTTTTTACCTTGTAGTCCTCTTCAGTCTCAACCCACTCTCAATGTGGAGAGTCCCAGTTTGTTTCCCACATCCTCCTGTCCTTAACATCTGGGCTGGGCAGGGCCTGAGTTCCCATTAGTTTTAGCTGCAGACTGAGGGGGCAAACCAGCAAAATAAGCAAAGTAACTCATTGATGTGTACAAATAAAATTTTGTCTTGGGGACTTGCGAGGTCCCATGAATCTCCTGCTAACAAACCTCTCTCATTTTGAGTTTCATTGAAAAATGCAGTGAAATCAGGCTTTAATCAGGGGAATAACACATTATGGTGCGTATTTCTGGGTCTGAAATGTAAATCTATTTTTTTAAGAAGAAAATTAAATGCTATTTGAGTTTTCTTGTGCTGACCCTTTAGGACTGTACTGAGCTCCTGCCACCTACCAGCATGCTCGCCAGGCAGTCTGTACAAATATTATTATTACTTAAATAGAGTCTGAATCATTACCTTGTGTTTTCACTTTGTAGTGAAGTGATTTAAATATAGTTTTCTTATGTTGGGATCCTTTGACAAATGCATAAATAGTTAGCGCATTGTTAGCAACAGTGAAAAGGAAATGGATGGCTGGCAGGAGGAAGGGCAAATAATTTTCTCATGCTTGCTGTGCTCTTTCTGTAGTGTAAATCAAGTCTTCTCCTCTGAAAGTAAAAACTTATTCCAAGATGTCAACAAAAGTAAAGTAATTAGGAAAGGAAATGTAGTTCCTCTCTGCTGCTCCTCCCTCACACACATTAGTAAATGAAAGCTATTTAAAGATACAACCTGGCATAGACTAATGAGATGAGTCACTGGGGACCTGATCCTGGAAATGCTTGCTCAAATGAGTAGCCCTTTGATTGTTCGCCTGGGTCGGTGTGGAGAGCTGAGCCTGCTGCAGGATCAGGGAGGAGAAGGGTCAGTCCTGCAGGGTCCTGAGCTCCCCAGAACCAAAAGGCTCCTGAGCCAGCCTGCTGGCCCCAGTGGGAAGATTCCTGTGCTTGGAGTTAACTCCTTCTTTGGACCACAGCCAGTTTGGTCAGTGTCTCCCAGGACTAAACCCTGAATGCTTAACTTTAAATAGAATAGGAATATTACGAGGCTACTTTGATTAATTAATCTCATTTGGAAAAAAAGAAACAGCTTGAAAACTGAAACACACCACAAAACATTCCCACATCCACTTGTGCTTCTGGTTCATGTCTGTCATAAAATTAACTACTGTAATATGCTTTTTCCACAATTTAGTTCTCAAATACTTTGTTGCAAAGGAAGCTGTAAAGCTTAAAGGCGTATTTTTCCTTAGTGTTAGCAATTAATATGCCACTAGTCTTTGCATAAATAAGTTGCCTATTTTAAAGCAACTCAAATGGGCTATTTCATTTTATATGACTGTTAATTAAGATGTTGATTAGTCCTGCTATTGAAACATTGAAACCGTTTCTAAAAGAAATGGCCACTGTTTCAATTTTTTTTTAATTAGTTGGACTCGGAGGTTATTTACTACAGTGTCAGTTATCAAAGTAAAGCTATTTAATTTGATGTTCAGTCCAAGGCAGGTAGCACATAGAATTCCACGTTTGCCTGTAACCACTGCCATTAACAGCAGTATGATTTAAGGTCATTTAAGAGTCATCAACCTTACAGATGGTAAAATGAGAAGTATCTAAAAGGGAAAATAACAATTGTTGTCTTGTCAAATAAAATCCGAACATTGTATTTTTCGTGAACACCCACTAGCTTCCAGCAATTTTATACAGAATGTGTTTCCCTTTGGGCGGAGAGTGTGAGGTCTTCCCTTTTATGTATCCTTCCATTGAGACATGCTAACCCCCTTGGGAGGTGAAACCCACCCAGATATTTGTGATTTTAAAACTTCATTTGCGTCACTTGCAACAGAGATGGATCATTATTCTGGGATAAAATCACATCCTGCAAAGTGAAAATAACAGGCAACATTTGACCTGAAAAAGGAAAGAGGAAAAAAAAAACCCAACAACTTTAAAGTGTTAAATGAAACAGACAGTGTTAAAGCCGCTTCAGGAAACAAATTCTCCCTGTAATGCAGTGTAATTACGATCTTTTCTAAGCTAAGTATAGTACCCTAGAGATTACTATAAGTAACTTATAATAGAATTTTTATTAGTGGTAGTAATTTTTTATGATAATTAGTGTAATCTGCAGCCAATAAAATCAGAAGATATATAGTTATCTCTTTTACACCAGAAAACTATTCTTCAGACAGCTGAAACATTAGGAAAAATATATTATTTTATGATCGTTATACACCTTTATGTTCTGATTATTTGGGGTTTTTTTAATTAGCTCTTTCCATTTAATGGTGAAAGATGTGAGGCATACTCAAGAGCCAGTATAAAGCAGCCAGTTTGGAGTAAGCAGCTGGCATTTAGTTTCCTTGGCAATCTTTATTCCATCTGATCTGAAACCTCATCCTTTGTGGAGGTCAGCGAGTTTTAGGTATTCTAGATGATGGGTGACTCTTGCACCAGCCCTGTCCTCACAGTGAGATTTTGCCTTTTCTTATTGACTGGAGGGAGAGCCCTGGCTGTGGGATGTGGTCTGTGCATCTTTGGGACTGTCTTGTGCTGCTCCACCAAAAGAACGTTTTGACTGAATGGATCAGCTACTACTGCTAAGCCAGTGGGTTTGCTGGAAATACAAAGAGAACAGTTCCAAATAAACCTAGGGAAGGACTGACTGCAATTCTCTGTTAGTGTTCCAAATCATGCTTTAAGTTTTATTTTGCTTCTCTGTCAGAACCCTCCAGGCTGCAGGGATGAGATGGAGCTCTCATATAGGCTGTCAAAGCTGGGATCATACATGCCTAGAATTTCTTAGGCTTGGACTTCACTCAAGGCTGTGTGAATATACATAGAGGCTATGAAGAGAGACTGCTGTTTTCCACTCAGGGAATGGCATAAATTCTCCTGACCTTTCGAAAATTATTCCTGCAGAAGGAGGTCAGAGGACTGTTGCATTCTCCTAGGCTTTTTAGACTTGACTTGTCCTAAATTAAGAAAGAAAAGGGGAAAAGAAAAGGGGAAAAGTTATGGTCTCACTCCTTAGAGGTGCTGAAATTAGTATTCCCAGCAACTAGACAGATATTCATAATCCATATCCAGTATCTTCTATGCCTTGATGAACAGTGACTCAGCAATGTTGGTACCTGACAGATTATCTCCAGCATGTGACTTAGTGTCTATTGAGATGCATGAGGTAGATCAAGCTCCACAGAAGTTTGTCCACATTCTGCAAATATGGGAGGATATCACTGCTTGCAGTTACCTGTAATCCATATTTTGAGAGTTCTCCAGTGATCATAACTAATGCAGGGTGTATTAAGCTGGTTTATGTGTAGGTGTCTGGTTCATAGACCTCTTTAGGCAGTCCGTAAACACAGGCTAATTCATCTAAAGACAAAGACATTGGTTAGGTCCCTAATAAAGATGTTCTAATGATGTTTCCTAGCTGTGTTAGTACATTTTGCGTGGAAATATGGTAACTGACTGACTGTTAAATAAGCAGTTGTTTCCTTCATGTCCAGGAAACCCTCACTTTGTGATAAAAATGGCAAGAGTCTTTCTTGCCTTGCCTCTGTTTTCCCCCACTGGTCTTTGGCGAAGGTAGCACTGTCCAGACCTTCAGCCTTCAGGTAGATTCCAGTCCTGCTCAGGCAGGAAACATACAGGCTGTGCAAATGGCACCCTGGCAGTGGATAGAGCAGCAAGTTTCCGTGCTGATTCTGCTGGATTCCTGTGTGCCAGCACTTAGAGATTGTTGACCGTGAGGTTTCTCTGACACTCTTGTGAACCCTCACAGGGACAGATGGATTTGCTCTTGAATGGCTCCATTCTTTTCTCTTTGTGAATAGAGCGGGCAATGGTTAATTTGCCCTGACTGCTGTCATGCACCACAGGCTTCTGCTTTGTCACCCCTCCTGCTGACCATGGCCTCAAGGGCAGGAGGTCTCATATTCTGAAAACGTGTGTACTTACTGTATGTGTCCAGCTTGTCTTTGGGAGGAGGGGTGTCGCAGCTGAGCGCAGATGGTGCTCTTCCCCTTGCTCTGCTTCAACCTGAGACTTAAGAGCTTTCCAGCAAGCTGACTTGGTAGAAGCAACTAATGGGAGTTAGGGAAAGAAAATTCCTGTTCTCCTTACACTGAGAAATCTTATCAAAAGCCATGTTAGCAAAAGTAGTCACCCTTGGGTTCTGTGATGTTTTGAATTCATATAGGAGACATCATAAAATTATGCATGGGTTTATTAACTTTTGAGCTGAATTACTGAACTGCATTGTACCTAAGGCAATGGCTGGAGAATATATGGAAACTTTTATGACAAAGCAGTTTCTTTCTCACGTGTTTTCTTCAGGGTATGCCTTGCTTGCAGCCTGCTCTCAAAGTTCTCAAACTGTGCAACAGCTGCCTAAGCATTTCCAGGTACAAGTAAAAATTAAGTTTTCAGCCATCAGCCCCAATAATACAGCCTTCATTCTTCATCCCATCTCTGCAGATTGGATCAGCTAGTGCTCTTCATTTGTTATTACTTCCTTAAAGGTCTCTCTTTTGCTACCCTGAAAATCGACTGAGTTCTTTCTCCAGCTTGCTGACCTCTGAGTTATGTAGCAGAAGTGTTTTCCAGGATTAGTTTCTAAGGGTTGATAGGTCTGAAGGATTTTAGGCAAAAAGGGTTATATTTTGAATTCTAGAGTCTGTGAATACCTTATTAGCAGACTCTGGATTGTGTGGTAATTTGTCGAGAGGTTGGAATGGGTGCATAGCACCCTCCCAGATAAATAAAACTTAAATTGAAATTTCCACCACAGGCAGATCAGTCGGTGTAATTTAAGTGACTGAACTTCTATAGTTTGTGTGCAAGGAAAATGTCTTTTATTCAGAATAGCAGCAGTAAATTGATAGTGTAATTTGTGCTGTGGCAATTGGTCACTGTATTCAATTGTGCATAAAAATCCACAGTTTTTTGAACAACACCTACAAGTTGTGCCCTAAAAAAGACAAAGAATAATTAAAAAAAAATCCCAACATTCAGATCTTTGAAGACACTCCTTCCTGTGACAAGTGTTAAACTTCAGGGGTTGTTTTCCTTGCTTTTCAAGGAATTTGGCATGTGCCACAACACCACATCTGGTAAAGGTTTAACTGACAAATTGCTTGTTTTTAAATTCAAATCTTAATTTTTCCAGTTAAAATGTGTATCCTATGGCTCATGGTGTTCATCCATTCTACCATCAGATAGATAACAAATCCTGCTGCTTGCCTCTTGAGATGAATATCAGCTGAATTCACTGTGCTATGTACACCACTATCTAGAAACCATAACACAAGTGATAAACGCCAGTAGGTTGGCAGCGGGGGAGGTTCTTCAAAGAAAAATTATACTAAGAAGATGCAAGATTAGTGACATCATTGTCAAAAACATGAACTCTCTATCCCCCCTGGAAGACACTGGTAAGCAGACCCTGAGGAGAAGAAAAAATCAGCAGCCTAAAGCAGAGTCTGTGGCCTCAGCCAAGAAATCTGGATCACATTGACACCCATTGAAATCCACACTCATGAATCAGGTAGACTTTAGGTTGGATTTCTAATCACCAGAAAAAATGGTTTAATTCAATGTGTCATCACCAGGGAAGGGCGAGAAGACATCTGAGATGGAAACAGAGATAAATGACTCTTCACTTGAGGTAACATCAGGTACAGGAGGAACTCCCCCTGTACTGTACTGGAGTCCAACAGGTAATTCCAGTTACCTTGGCCTCACTAGTAATCACCTGAAAGGTAATGCAGGTTTGATGAGTATAATTTCAGTGCTGAAAGCAACCAATATAGAACACTATAAATTAATTGATCCCAGCATTAAATTTGATCTAACCCAACTTTATTTTGATTTTAAAGAATTAAATGCAGACAGAACCTTCTAGATGTTTTCTGAAACAGAAAAGTGAGTGAGGGAAGTGTTTTATTTTTCACATGAATGTCAATGTTTTTATTTGCCAGTTACAGAAATGTTAAAAAAATATATTTCTGCAAAATGAAATATTTTCAGTTGGGGTTTTTCCCCTTCTCTTTCCCCTGTTGGCATTCTCCACTCTTGGAGCAGGCAAAAGACAAAACACAATTTTTCTTCTTAGTATTTCTTTCTTCCATTCAGCATTTTTTCCATCTTCCATGCAATACCCTCAACACATTAATGGAACATTTTTGCAGTGGGGTTCTATCCAGAAAAAAAATGTCGAAGAATTCTAAAAATAAGAGTTCTATTACTATTTTTGATGTTAGAAACTGAGCAAATTTGTCAAATAGGATGCAGTATAAGCTTATGGTTTCAGCACAATGGAGAAATTATCAATAGAATAATGGATGGTAAACAAGAAGTCTTGCATGTGTGCTTTTCTCTGGGTGGTTTCCAGATTTCACAGGCTGAGTGTAACACTGTGTTTCTGTCTTGTAGGAGGAAAGACTAGCTCGAGGCTACCGCCGAACTCCTTATGAAAAGAAAAAGGAAGGCTGCTCCCGTAATGGGGTGTGAAATACTGACCACCTAGAATAGCCATTTTAAGTAGCTTTTCGGTTTTGTTCAGCTGCGGTAAGGAAAGTGTAATTGTGCTGCCCAGTTTTGTTTGAACAAGTGAGTCGTGCACTTCACTGGAGGAATGTATGGAGTGTGTTGAAAGGACAGATACGGAAGTGTGGCCAGGAATGTGATAGAGTGGATATAAAATGAGTGAAGACAAGTGTCCTCATGCTGGCTGCAGTGGTGACGTGCATTATCTCGACACGTTATCAGGAGATAGATGTTTGCATTCCCATGGGTCAGTGCAAGTTGTCACAGTTTCAACTTCCAGCTTTTTCTTATGGAAATAACATCACGAGGCAAAGAACAAGAAAAGTCCTCTGCTTGCTTGCACCTCTGCATGTGATCTTACAATCCTGAATGCTCTCTAGAGGACTTAGGATGCAATGTGAAAGTATGACAATTGTTTTCTCAATGGTCTTTTGCTTCTATTTATAGCAACAAAGTTGATAAAAATGTTTTATTTTACTCCTCCTTTTCCCACTCATTAAATATCTTTGCTAGTGAGATATTTTCAAGGGGGAACGAGGTATGTAGAGATTTTTTAAAATCTTTACTTCCATTAAAAAAAAAATATTGGGTTAGATGGAGTTCTGAGCAGTAAGGTTTTGATTCACATGTTGAATGCTGCCTCTCCAGAGAGACATTGATTTCCTAGAATGGCAAATAGCTCAAAACCTGGCACTTTCCCTCCCAGCCCAACCATTTGAAGGTAGTTATTTTTGCAAGACCACTTAACAGGCTTTGTTATCATTCCAGTGTGAAACAAAAACAAACAGCAGAAGTTCTTCACAGGTTTTGCAAAATGCAGTTAAGTAGTTGTCATTGTTTCTGATCTGCTAAACAATTATTAGTATTAATTAAAGGATCCCTTTAGATCTATTTCTCAGATGCGTAACATTCAACAGGAAAAGGAATGTGTGGCATGGAATCTTGATTCCTGTATTTACTGCATGTTATATCTGTTCCTGGGTGTGTGACTATACCATCTGATAAGGTGAAACACCCTGTATATACCAGTAATTAGTCATAATTTCACATAATTATTACAGCAATTTCTCTGGTAGCTATCATGTGTCCCAGACATCTGTACTTTATGAAGCCAAATTTGTAATTTTCAATAAATATGTAGTTAGCCCACTGAAGTATGTTACGCACCTTTTCTTTATCCCAGCCTTTTTGGGCTCAGTTGAACCTGTTTGCTCTGCAAAGACAGTAAGAAAAGTAATGAATTTCCAAAGTTACATATCTGTCCTAGTAAATTATTTATGTTGTAACTTTTTTATTTTTTTGGTAAGGTGTCAAATGCTCTGGTGTTTCTGTCTTTGGGTTGTTGTTGTTTGTTTCTTTAACTGTAGCCTTCCCTGTGTTAGCCTGTAAATACAGTGCTCAGAAAGGGGGGCAAGCAGCACTGCCTGGAGCCAAGTGTGCTGAGGGCGGCTTTTCTGTCAGATTTCCCACACACCTGTGTTCAAGTTTGAACAATCAGCACCCATCCTGATTTTTTCAGTCTGGAGTATCTTTTAAGATGGGAATTGTTTGTTGTGGCAATCTGATCTGCAGGGTTGCTTTGTTGTGTGAATGAGGGCGGATGCAATACATTTCTTTTCACTTACAGCTAAAATCAAATATGAACTCCAGTCTGGAAATGTAACTGAGGTGCCTGGGGGGCAAGGGTATCTTGGTGGGGTTTCCTGTTTTTTAAGAAAGCCTGGTTTAAAGAAAAAAAAAGTAAAAAATGAGTAGACTAGGTGAGCAATTTTTTAAAAGCCAAAAACTCCAGAACAGGGGAAGCAGCACAGAAATGCAGCCAAAGCTATCTTTGTGGGTTTTTGAATCTCAAAGTTTCGGGCTTAGGATTATCAACCTGTAGCCCAACAGTTTCACTGTAAGAAGTGACTGTCATTTATTTGTGTGTACTGATAGCATCATCTCTTCATGCACTAGCAACTGGGACTTACTTGAATTTCCTTTGATATATTTAGCCTAAAGAGTCTTAGATGAAGTAAATGTAAACAATCCAAATGGCTTTAGACTAATTCTCATATAAAACAAGATTTGAAAAATATGCATGGAAAGGTAATGTAAGCATTTTGCTTATGCATTTTTTGTTTTAAAAATGAATGAATCTTTGCAGCTATAAAGGGCTCTGTGGCAATATTCTGAACACCAGATGTTTGAGTACTCCTATACCATTGTAAAATGCAGGATTTACCCAGTGAAAGCAGTACAGACATTTGACAGCCATGCCAATGAGCAAATGAGTGAACCTTGAAAAAATGTTGTCTTTTTCAGTTCCCTGTACACTCCCAGATTGTTTTTTCACACCTCAGTATTTGCTGAAGTGTAACATAATTTTTTCCTGTGAAAAAATTAATATTTACCCACACTTCTTT
>VYZT01025840.1:30000-42500 GCA_013400735.1 Pomatostomus ruficeps
AGCAACACAAAGCAAGCATCCTTCTCACTCCATGTGCATCTCCTGCTGCTTGGTCAGCACAGGTCCACTGTTCCATTTTTAAATCAAATTATGCTTGTGATAATATTGTCTTGAGCTTACAGTTGCTGACATGGATATTGACAAAGGCTTAGCCAGTATTTTAATAAGAAAACAAAATACAGGAAATACTCCAGAGTTTCCAGGTGGATCATTAACAAGACGCCTTGGAGGGCTGAGACTGCCAGCCAGCACAGGGAATGCATCACAGTTCGTCATACAACTTAAACTTCTTTTGACATCTAGTTATGTCGAAATGTGACTGATCACCTAGGGGTCCAGGCTCCTGTGAGGGAAAAGTTCACTGACAGACAGCGAACGAAGCTGATCTTAAATGAGAATCAAGAGAAAGCAGCATTCCAGCGTCTGACAGTCTGCAGCTGCTACCTGGGTCTGCCTAACGAAGACGAGCCTGCTCTGCTGAACAGTTATATTAGCATCTGTATGCTTCTGTCTCATTATCACACATCTGCCCACCTTTATTCGAATGAAGCTTCTTCTGATCTGACAGCTCAGGCATTGTCAGTGAATAGATATTATGGGAGCCGGGTACAGCAGCTTAGGGTGTTAGCTTTTATTTTCTAAAGACTGTTGTACAGTTTGACAGTATAATGCCACAGAGGTAAAGAAGATAATTAACATATTGGGCAGTTTCTAAACAAAGCTGAGACAGTTATACTGGCAAAAGTGCTGCTGCTGGAGCAGTATTGTTTGCACTCTAGAAACATCAAAGGCTTGCAAGATCTGCCTGTATAAAAAAGAGAACAGGTATGGCGTGGTCCCCACACCACAAATAGGAAGTTTTGGGGGGCTGAGCCCACATCTAAAACTGCAAAACCTTTGGTGCTTGAAGAGCCTGTCGTGTGCGTTCAAACCTCCGCTTGCTCAGGCAAATTATCTCCCAGCATTTGAGAAGACGTGAAAAGGTGTGTATGAAGAGAAAGTTGTGGGTCTTTTCACTTTCTTGAATTTATTTTTACCCCACAGCACAAAGCTAAGCATTCATGTGAGCTTCACAGAGCTCATATTTGGATGGAGATTTAAGCCTTCTAAGTTAGGGATCACATGTGGGATTTTCTGGAAATACCAAAAAAGCATATGACAGAGGTTTTGTCATTTGCTCAGTAACATACTAGAAGGGCTTGTTAAAAGAAAACAACCAATGAACCAAAGGGAGCAATAGTATTTTGACCCCACAATGCAGATGGACTGCGATTTGGTGACTGAGGAAAGGGATGTTCATATTCTCTTCTGCAGATCTGAGAAAAGAAGTGTAGTACTGCAGTGGGTTACTACACAGCTTGTCTTCAGTTTTCACCAGGTCTTACAGTCTGTATAAAATATTGGACAGTGCTGGAAATGAATGGCAACTTGACTTCATAAATATTTTGGATATGAAGCATTTAAGAAATATATAGCCTCTGAAAGTTCGCATTCTTCTTTACATTTTTGAGAAAAATAGTGAACGGGATACACTGCAGCAAGATCATCTCTGAAATCACTGTCTCTTTGAGCCTTGGTTTATGTTTTAAATGGCATAAATAATAACCTAGAGCCCCCTGCCCGCAAGCAATGTTGTGGCCAAAAATTGGATCTGTAGTTGGTTTGGACGAGTTGCTCATTTAAAGCCAAAACAGCGTTCCCTGTTCCTGTGGCAGAAAGCAGATTTACCCTGTTGAGAATCTAGCCCTAAATTTCTAAGAACTTATGGACTTTCCTCATTTCATTCATGGCTTTCAGTTCACCGCTTTTTCTTTGTTCTTGAGAGCACAGGGTTACACAAGTTAATGTTGAAATTACTGCTATTTTGCAACAACGCATTCAAAGTCATTTCAGCATCTGCGCTGATAAAGTGAGAACAGCTCATCCAGACTGGCCTCCAGGACCTGCGCTCACCATTGCAGTTTGAATACAGAATTAGATTCGTTTAAAAAAGAGGGGGAAAAAAAGGGAAAAAAATATAGAATCCGTTGTCATTCATTCTAAAAAGGCATTACAGACTGCCGACACTGTACAGAAAAATAGGAGATGTTGACCTTTTTATTATAGACTTTTCTGTGCTGTTGCCCTCCTGTCGGAGGTGCCTCCCCCCGCAGCCGCGCACCCCCGCACGCACCCGCGCACACACGCGCCCGCTCTTCAGCTCTATGTTATCTCAAATAATTACCCTGCGCTTCTGGCTGTCCCCAGTGACTTCTGCTGCTAAAAAAGCTACTCATTGTCGGTGAGTGAAGAGGGATTTCAAACCTGCTTCTTGTGGCCCAGCAACAGCTCTTAATTAACCACTCAGGTATTGAGCCGCCTCCTCGCCCGGCTCCCATCCATATGGCAGGAACATGTCCACAGCGATAATCACTGAAGGAAATATTGTATCAAAAAAAGGGCTCGCGGAACAGAAAGCTCCTGCAAATTATTTTTAATGATTCTCCTCTTGTGAGCCGGATTATTTGTTATTTCAAGCAGGACCAGGAAAGGGGGCTGTGGGGGACATGGCTCACTCTCACCTGCACCCAGGCAGAGCCCCATCCTCAGCCCCGCTGCTGAGCGGGCACCCGGGGTACCAGAGGAGGCCCTTCAGGCAGCCTAAAGAGCTTCAGTTCCCTATGATTTTGATAATCCTTTGTTTCTAGCGCGACTCGCTTTCCTACACGCTGGATGTGCATGTTTCCTGTGAGAAAGGCACTTGAAAAAACTTGCAGGCTTGACACAGACCCACACTTTTTCCTTCCCCTTGGTTTATGGTAAAGAAAACAGTGATTTGAGTTTATAAATCTAATTAAAAATGAAGTTGCATTTACATTTTAAAACCTTGCATATACCAGCATACTGTGTCAAAAGATATTATGTATGATTTTACTTTGTGACAGAAACCATTACATTTAAAAATTCATTACAGCAAGGTTAGTTAGACACATGATGGATGCAGCTTTAATCCTGCCATATATTATTACAGTTAAAATGTAAATGATGAAAAATATTTTGTGCTTATCAGCATTTATGTGGAAATGTGTTTTACAGTGATATATGGTGTTATATTTCTATTATTATGATGAGAAAGAATGAAATACAAAAAGACTAAGTGTTTATTAAAACATGGTTACTTGTGATAAAATATTCTTGTTGTACATGACTTTAAACATATTTACCAAGGGCATTTGTCCAAAACAGCTGTGAAATGTGTTTGCTATGCAAATCATTCTTTGTAATTTTTTCCTCTCTGTTATACTGACTATAGCTTTTTAATAGCCTAATGTTTAAGCTATGTAAATATATTTTTATTATTTTTCATTTCAGACATTGGGGGGATGGGGACTGGCTCTGTTTACACACATGCATATATTCAAATAGATGGAAGCATACATAAAACGATAGACAAAAAATTGATCCTAGCAAAAATCCTTTTCACATTCTCTCTGCTCTCGTTTCAGCCTCTCAAAGCCAACCTTGATCAGAGGGAGCTGAGCTCTCTGCCAGCACAGCCCTTGGCACATGCTGATCTCTGAGCACACGCGTGGTCCTGCTGATGGGGAAGTGATTTAACACCTCACACAACGGAACCCTTAACTCAGCCTTGTTCTACACCCTCCTCCTCATACATCAGTATTGCATCATTGCATGGGAGATGCATGCCCTGGCCAGGGAACTGAATTTTTCTTTTTTCCCCAAGGAAGGTGAGTTCTCAGTTGAGCTTGTGCTTTAGGAGAGCCCTGCCAAGCAAATCTGTACAGTGTTGTCCTAATTTGAAGGACGGTGAGTTTTGAGGTCAGTATTGCGTGTTGCAAATTCCTAGGTTAAGTTTTTAAAGAAATTTTACTCCAACAGTGACCCTTCTAGAAAGGTTTCTGGCACTAAGGGCCTGGTCTCCACAGGCAAAATCCAGTATAATCTTGAATAGAACAATACAAAGGCGTAAAAGCCATTAAGTGGCTTGCCCAGCATCCCACAGGAAGTCTGTGACAGAAAAGAAAATAAAAATATGAAGGCCCTGAAACTTAGGAATTTAACCATTCTATCTGTGCATTCCCACATGTGCTCTGGATATTGGGTTTTCTGTGTGTTTTGGGTTTGCTCTCTTGGTCCTTCCACTGACCCTGGCTGACCACTGCGTTATTCCAGTACTAATGATCATGGCCCAGAAGCTGCACCCCACATTACCCCAACTTGCTTCTACTCTGTTCCCACTATTTATTTTCTAGATATGTCTACTACAAGTTTGTGCTGTTTCTTTTGTTACTTTCTATGCAGCTTATAATTAAGAAAACAATAGTCAATACACAAGTAGATTGTATGGTTTCCATATTGTTCTCGTAATTCCTTCAGTATATATTGCTATGTCTTTAAAAAGAAATTCATTTGAGTTTGGCATGATGCAGTAATCAGATTGAGATTACTTCTAGTTATATGAAGCTGAGTCCATTTTTAGCAAGTCAAACACACTTCCTAAAAAAAAGGAACAAAGTAAATCAAAATATTTGGGATCAAGAGCATATATGTCCCTCAGTCCTCAATGCCTGTCTTTTATATGAACAGAAGCAGGAGACCTGGTGCTTGTAGTTCACTAAAGTGGCTATTTCCTTATAGCCTTCCTCTTGTAACAATGTTTATTCAGTTATCACCGAAGAAATATCATTTGTCCGTGCAGCTACAATTACCCAATTTGTTGTATAAATTATTACTTTTTTTTCTCATCTCATGTTGATGACAGAATCATTTAATAGACTTTCAGTTGCTCTCAAGCTTGAAAATTGGTTCCACATTCCCCCTTTTTTTTACTTTTCCTCCCTAGGGTGAGTGCAACGTGTTCTAAATACAATTTCCATTCCCCCTCCTTTTTTTTTTTTTTGTTTTTTTTTTAAACATCTGCTTGTATGAGGATGTTGTTGTGTACATTAGCGCCATACAGTTTAGCACCCTTTAGCACTACCTTCGGCTCTTGGCTTCCTCACTCCCGGGGCCAATCATAATATATCAGGAACTGTAGATATTTCCTATCTCAGCACTCTCCATAACTCTTCTGCTCAGCTGTCTGAAGCTGTTTTCTTTAGGAAGTCCAAAGCAAGGGGGGCTGGTTGACCTGGCATCAGTCCTATTTATAAGAATAAACCCTCTTCCCTGCACACCTTTGGAGCTTTGTCATGTAGGGGTCACATCCGTTGAAATTAACAGTGATCACGACCGTGGCGGAACACGGACACCTAACCTTTGCTGTCCCCTCTACCCTTTTGTTTGAAGTTATCCAGCCTACTCGGACGATTTTCTCCAAAGCTGAGGTTACAGGATTTGCAACTGTGTCTTTGCCACGTAGTTCATTAGGAAGGGAAAATCCAGCTATTGTCACATGTACTGGATTTTTGTGTGTGTGTGTGACATGTTTATTTGTTTATTTAAAACAAACATTTGCTTTTAAATTTTTCCTCCCCTGCTGTTGCTGCTGAAATAAAGGCCAGTCGAGCTTGTTTGCTTAGAATAGGAGTTACTGTGTGGTTGGAGGAAAAAATTATGTATGGAGCAGCCATTTCATTCCCAGCCTGTGCTCGAAGGGCTTTTCTTAGAAGTAATGCCATTGCTGCTTCCCTGACACTGGAGATGTCACAGAGTTACCATCTGCCCCCGCTAAGAGTCAACTGGTTGCCTATGAAATCTATTTATTTTAGTTTTAAGCCAAAGAATATTTGCTGAAAGCAGGATTATCACTTTGTAGACCACCAACAGCTGTTGAAAAGCAGGGCATAAAACTTTGTTTATGTCTTTAATAACCCACTTAATGACGGAGCAAGCACATTATTCATAATAAAATAGGCTGGCATGATCTTTCTCCAGTGCATGGTGTCAGGGAATTAAGAAACATCTGCTATGCCATAAAATAACATTGTATATACTATGTACATTAAAAACACGTGTACACACATGTGTATATTATATACATTATTTAAAATGTCTCAGTGGAATTCTACTCTTTTTTATTACATTTAGCAAACAGTTAAATGGTTAAATGAGGGTATTTTTGCTTCTGAATCTGAATTTTATATTAAGTTGGAGTCTATGGCTAACTATAGTGGCAACGGACAGGATACATTATCAGAGCAATTTAAGACATAAAGGCAAAGTTTTGAGATTGGGGTTCAAAATCTATTTTTAGCCTTCAAATTAGTGACCTAATTTTCTGAACCACAAAGCATTTTGTGGGTTCTTAACTTGATGAGAGTGTTGGTTGCTCAGCAACTCTGGGAAAACCAGGCCAGCCTTTCAGTGCCTAAATGCAGATTTTTATTTACAACGGAGGCATCTGAATTTGCAGCTTTTATCCACAGCAGTTATAGGCATTGCTCCTGCCCTCAGCATGGAAACCCCACTGTGCTGCTGCTACACGTGCAAAGGGAGTCACTGCCTCTGCTTCGGAGAACTGGAAGCCAAAGGGATCACCTCTTCCTTACCCTCACCTGCAGTGGGGATGCTGGAGGCAGAGCGGGGATCCTTCTCCCTGCAAGAGGCTGAGCACTGTGGCTCTCAACCAGCAACGCATGTAAACATGGCTTTAAATTTAAGCGTGTGAGAAGTAAGTGGAACTACTTGCATCTTAAAATTAAATACATGTTTCACTAGATCAGGCCAGATGGTTTTACATGCTCAAAAGTGACATTTACAAGGTCACATAGGAAATGTTTGACAGAGCCAGGAACCGAAACCAGATCTCCCGAGTGCCAACCTTGTGCCTTAATTTTGCACCCATCCTATTTTTTTTCTTTTTGTGATGACACTTCTCTTAATGCAAACAAAAAATGTAAAAAAAAAAAAATCCAATAAGGAGACAATTAACTTGTGGGGTTTTGCATGTCTCTCTGTTTTGGCTTTTTTTCCAAAAAAGACCTGAATACTCCAGTGCTACTGTTTCAGAGATTACCACTTTAAGCTTTCCAGGAAAGCATATATTTTTATTCACTTTAAAAAAATTTTTCTTCTATCTTTCAAAAATGTAAGCAATCTGTTTTCATTTTGTAGGTGGCCCACCAAATAAAAAAAGTTATAAGTTAATAAAATTTCTATACAGATTTATATGAACTGAATGAACTCCCCCAGTATCTGAATGCTAATCTGTTGGAAAATAGCTGCCGTGGTACTGGAATAACTCAATGTCACACAGCAGGGCACACTAACAGTAGTTCTCTCATTGACATTTTCCCCACAAGTGCCAAAATAAACACGGGAAACTACTATGGGGAAAAAGCCCAATGAACTACTGGAATGGCAACTGTGATAAATTGAAGGTGGTTTCTTCAGATTCACCTAAATCTCTACTTTCACTAATGTGTATATTTTTCTTGGCAGCCCTATCCTTGCGAATTATCTCAAATGCGTTTGGTTTATTCTGTCTTTGCAAGCTCTGGTCTTGGCATACAACTGCATTCTCTGCAATCTCTCCTTCTGCCTCAGGTTTGAGTGTCTTCAGCCTTTCCCTCCTTCTCTAACTCACGTCCAGACCTCAGCACCATGAGAAAGTACTCTAGATTAAATATCTTTTTCTTATTAATATTTATTGACCAAAATCTTTTCCAATGTATGAAAAGAAAGGAAACAACATTCTCATCTTCTCACTGGACCCTCCTCTACACCAGCGAACTGCAGAAAGGTAAGATATGAGCATGGGGGTGTAGGTTTTATGTAGTGACCTCTTTTTTTGGCAGGCTGGGCTCTGTGCTTCACTTATGGTTTTAATTGACTTCTATTCATAAAATTTACATATCTGTGGCCAGTATAATTAAAGTAATACTCATTTAAGGGAACTCACCCAGTCATCTGTGGGGTCTGAGGAGCAGGGTCCAATTGGTCTTCTTGAAGGTATTTGAAATATCATCACTTCAAGCCCTCCGGCTCCACCAGACCTGAGCAGGGGCCTGCGGCCAAGACACTGCAGCCTGTGAGACAAGAGGAGAGGACAGAGCCTGCAGGGGCTAGAGGTTTAGTCTACCTGTAGAACTGTTTCTTTCAACTGAACTTTATGCAAGAGACTAGAAAAGAGTGTCTAGATGCTGCTGCCTCTATAGCACAACTTCCCAGCTTCTTGCACCCAGCAGCTCCAATTACCTGAGCCAGAGCTGGTATCCTGGTTGGTTTTTATAGTCTCTGATAGATTTTCCCCCACCTCCCCATCCATGACTTTACACAATCAGTTTTTAAGGCTGTGTACGTTTTTGATATCCACAACATCCAGGTGCTTTGAATTCCACAGTTTCACTATGTGTTATGTGAACATTTGCTGAATTTTAAATTCTTGTTCCAAATAATTATTTTCATTATACTCTTGAATTTATAAACCTTTGCTCTACCCACTTTTTGTGATCTGCACTTTCTTCAGGCTATGGAATCATCCTTTAGGTAGGTACTCCTCAGAAGCAGTCCCATATCTTTAAAATGTGCCAAATCTCTACTGGAAACTTAACAAATAGCATTTACTTTTGGGATAAAATGGGCCCACGCTACTATCCTCAATGATACACAATACAAGCTTGAGAAATACCAGTAAAAGCAAGAATATAAAAAGTAGATTAAACTCCAATGCCATTCAAATGATAAGAAATACAGAGCTGAGACAAAGATACTAGTGTCTCCCTGAATTCCCCACATAGAGGAATCTCCAGAAACCCAGAACAGGGCTATAGAAGGGTTCCCTTCCCTTGTGTTTCCCTGTCTGATAAATTTGGTTCAAGGCTCTTGAAATATCAAGCAGAGAAAATCTTGGGAGTAAATCAAGATCTAAATATGCAATAAATCACACAAGTGGTTGAATTGCAAACTTTAATATATTAACATGCTTAATTTTACGTGGTTCTAGCCAACTCCTTTATTTAGGGACTCCCTGTTTCCTGCATACTGGGAGAACTGGAAAGCTAATGCCAGTAGAAACACCTATCACAGCTTATTACAGAGGGTAAACAGCCAACGTTATTAGTAGATGAGCAGGAAAGGCAGATCAATATAAGGAAATACTGCTTTCATTCACTATTCCCTTTGTCACTGCCAGACCTCAGAATTTTTCAGTTCATTGATGTCAGTAAGGATTTACTTCGCTGCCCAAGGAGCTGAGGCCAGATTATTCCCAGGCTGCAGCAGATACCAATCAGCATGTAAGCTGGCTTGGGCAGCTGGGTAAGAAAATAAAATTTAAGTTCACAGCAACTTAAATACTGCTTGGGTTTATAATGTCCACATTGGTATTAAGCAACTTGGCAGCAGAAGTGGCCAAAACGTCTCATTTCCCAGCCATGCTTGGTGAATACACGGCATTGGTTAGACAGAGGGATATAGTGTTTTCATTAGCTGAGTGAACACCTGGCTCAGGCCAAGTCTGGAAACATTTTATTCACAGGGCTGCTCAGGGGTTAAACTCTGTTTAGCATATTCACTCCCCTACTAGCATGCCAGTATTTCATTTGCAGAGCAGCTTTCTCCCCAGCAGCACCTAGAGCCTCTCCTTGCATACCCCCATGCTCCAATGCCCTCAGCAAGCTGTGGTTTACACCACACACACCTTCTCATCACTGTTATCACCTATGGTTTCCTCAATGGAAGTAATCATTCACATTGTAACTGTTGCCAAAACCCTCTGGCACCAGAACTGCTCTTGGAATGAAAGCCTGAAGGCATGCAAGAGCCTGAGCAGCTGCAGGCAACCCAGCCAGTCAGCGAGCTGGGGTTGAACTGCATCGGGGGAAAGGCACAAGGCTTCCCTGAGACAAATTAAGCTTTGCTTTATGTGCACATGTAGAGCCACATTTTGTGTTCAGCATCAACCAGAGGTAGGTGCCTAGACCTGCCTGGTTCCTTTCAGGTTCAGCTGTGTGTTGAGACACTTTTTAAACAGGTGTTTATACACAGGAATGTGTGTGTGTGTGTGTGTGCACGCTAATCTTTGGTCAGGGTTTGTACACCTTGAGGACCTCACTCCCTAAGTGGAGCTTAGGAGTTGTCCACAGTTAAAGTTATAAGCAAAAATATATAAAATAATAAAAACTTTCAAATAATAAAAAATTTCTTTTCATCAGCGATATGACATTGTCTGCCTAGTCAGAGAATATGATACAGCAGCTTAGTCTGAGTTTTAAACTGTCACAGTGCAACAAGTTAATGCATCCAAATAGTCATTTGATTTACCTGGAATCTGCTCAGTGCTTTCATCAGGCAACAAGGCTGAGGGGCATTCCTAAAGTCCCTGGCAGCTGGCATGTGAGGAATTCTTATTGTAGGGGTGCAGTTTATTTGAGTGGGCACATGTGAGTACAATCACCACATTCTGATTTCAAAGATGACTCTAAATGTTCTATGTCCCTTGTAGGTTTAGCATTTTTAGTGAGTTAACCTACTGCATCTGTTATTTTTGTACAGTTGAATTGTGTAACTTGATTGCCTGACACAATATCAGCAGTATGAGGTCCTTTATGGGTCATGGCTCAGCTGAATTTTATGCATAAGAATTTCCCCATTTTTGTTCAGGAGATAATTGTTCTTCTGGCCAATACTCATCAACTCAAGTCTGGAAAAAAGAATGCAAAATGCAGCCAGACATCTCCAAAGGAGCCTGTTTGTGCCTTGCAATGAAGCAGACGGAAAGGAAAGTAAAATCTTATTCCAGTCCCTTTGGACAGGGGCCACCCATCCTACACCACGACCCTCAGCCACAGCCCAGGTGGCTGGTTCCTTGCCCTCATGTCTCAGGGCAGCATTCCTGTGTGGAGGTCACTCTCTTACACGCTGAATGGATCTTCAGGCACGGTGCAGTGGCTGCCCACCCCCGGCACAGTGTGCAGGTGGGCAACCCGGTAGGTACCAGCAGGCACCCCTGGGCACCATCTCCTCTCCCCTGGAGGCCCCACAGAACTGAGGGGCTGCACACCCCCAGGCAGGCAGCGACCTTGGAACAGGGCTTGGCTCCAGGAGGATTTGGGGCAGCATGGCACACTATGAGGCTGTGAATCAGCAAAGACAGCCCAGCTCCTTGTTAGCGCTGGAAAATGCTCCGCAGCATCCAAACCCTGCAGTGCTCCAAGCTCGTGCTGACGGGCCAGCTAATTGTCAGCGTGCCGCTGCCTCTGCTCCCTGTGTGGTCCTGCAGAGAGCCATCGTGATAGCTGCCAGTAATGAGGAAAACTGGTGTGGTTTTGTTTTGTTTCCTTTTAGATAAACTTGCAGTCCTTAATCTAGCAGGCTGGAGTCCAGATTTGACAGCCCTGTGAGTAACAAGGTGCAAGGGAAGACAGGATGTAGAATTAGGAGGTCAGGGCTGAAGGTTGCCCCAAATTTGATCTCTAGACTGGACATGTTATATCTCTTCCCCACCCCTTCACCTCTTCATCCTCCTCCTTGCCTTCATTCTTAGGCACCGGGCACAGGTGCTCACTTACCAGGACAATGGCCTGCCCAGCACACAGAGGAGCTGGAGGAGGAGACCCTCTGGGCAATTCCCCACTGGTCCACCAGGACCCGTTTGGGGCATCTCATGAGGTGTTCAGGCTGAGGCACCTGAAGCTGCCCACAGCTCTGCCCCAGGCTCCTTGCACCCACCTCTTTCTCACCTCACCTTGAGGAGAAGCATCGAGCTGTGGTTCAGCTTGTTCAGATGCATGCATAGGAGTGATACATGCATATCTATAGAGATCTATACAGGCTGAGGGATAATTACAAATATTAAGTCATTTTAAGACAGCAATGTCTCTTCAAAATAAAGGTAAGATATTTTTGTGTATCTTTTCCTATTTTGCACACATTTTCTCTGTTCCTCTGTGTCTCCTTTCCCATCCAGCTGATCAGGTGACTGATTTTCTTCACCTGCAAACTGCATTTTTGCTTTTCTACTATCCACTAGAAAAATGTAACACCTACCCAAAATGTTTGTTTTCATGAGGCTGGTACATTGCACATTTGTTGTCTGTAATGATAGTGGGATAGTTTGCCTTCACATCTATTTAATATTCTGTATCTTGACTATTTACAATTGTAGCACTGCAGAGCAGGGAATTCTTATAGATCAGTGCATCAGTGGTAGACCAAAACCCACCTGGGGGGGTTTGATGTTGGTTTGTTGGTTCCTATGTGTTGTTGCCCAAAACCTGAGTTCTAACCTTTCATTTGTTGAGCCCCTGAGTTCTGACCTCTTGGCCCCAGGTGATCTCACACCACAGTTCTGTACTATCTTAACACAGGAAAGTAGGGAAACACTAAATGTAATTAAGAGGCCTATTTTATATAGCAGAATAACCCCTGGAAGAGCACCCTGAGCTTGTCAAACAACCCTTTCTGAGCACCAGAACTGCCCTGGAGCTCGTGCCCCTGCACCCATCTGCTGCCCTGCACAGCAACATCAGCCCCTGGTCTTTGGCTATGGGTCCCAGGGACAGGGCAGAGCCTCCCCCACTGCTGCTCCCTTTGGTGCAGCTCTGCCAGTGAGAGGT